>JAVCKT010025466.1:28535-41017 GCA_032273925.1 Rhynchotus rufescens | reverse complement strand
AGAAGGAGACTCCACAGCCTCCCTGGGCAGCCTGTGCCAGGGCTCTGTCACCCTCACAGTCAAGAAGTTCTTCCTCACATGGAGATGGAATTGCCTGTGTTTCAACTTGTTCCCATTACTCCTTGTTCTGTCACTGACCACCACTGGGAAGAATTTGGCCCTATCCTCTTTACATTCTTCTCTCAGGTAGAGAGATTTGTGTACCTCAGGTAGAGGTACATATTGATAAGATCCCTTCTCAATCTTCTCCAAGCTAAACAGGCCTAGCTTGCTTAATCAGAATCCTAGCAATACTTGTGTAACTGAGAAGGTATTAAACAAGATCTACATTGCTGATTTCTGTCCAGTCAGATCCCTTCCTTTTCTATATGATCTGCTGCTGTCCAACAATTGTGTCTCATCCCACCTCTACTAAGTAGTAGTACTAAGAGTACAGTCCCTCTACTAATTTATCTCTTTATAACAAGTAATGGTTCTCTGTTTGTTGCCAGAGCCTGTGTTTTCCTCTAATCTTGATAGACAGTATCTATCACATCATCATTGTCCAAAAAGAGCAGTATTTAAATGAAAGTATGATCGGTATGATCTACTTTTGATAAAGCTACTGTTTGTACTTTTCTATTTCTTATCTCCTGGTGCTCACATAACATTTCTTTCAAAGCCTGCTCTAGGATCTTGCATAGGAATAAGGTCAAACCCTACTTGTCGCTCGCTGGGGAAAAAGGAATCCTTTTTCCCACCGTTTCATAGAGAAGCTCTCCTTGATGCTCCTCTGACCTACATGACCATCGCTAACTTGGTCCAAGTGTTAACTCTGTATGTTGCCAGGCTTGCAGCTCTCAATATCTTTCAGCCTTCAGAACAGAGACTGGACACATACTCCTCTTGAGCTCGCCCCAAGAGTTAAACTTCCCTGCACCTCTCTTCACAGCTATTATAATTCCCACTTGGATGCCTTGTTCCCATTGATCCTCTTGTCTCTGTCCTCATGGTCAGCACTGCCATCCTTGTTGAACAATGGGGCAAAGCATTTATCATAGTTTGTTTCCAGACCTTGAAAACCTTTAATCTCTACCCACAGCATAGAAATCCCACTTCTATTTAGCCACCATAGATAACATTTGTACTCGGTTTTAGTGTTTCTATTTAAACGAGCCTAACTCATTTTGACATCAGGCACTTTATTCCTGCTCTTTTTGACTTTTATATGAAGGATTTACTTGCAGGAACTTTCTTCAGTTCCTGTAGGCTACGTACTTAATCCCAGTCTTCTTCTTGCATTAACATTCTTCCCATAAGGTGTAAAAATCCTTTTTCTCCATGTTTTTTTCCCCTGTCTTGTGATACATTGAGATTCCCAATAGATTCCTTAGCATCTTTCACTTGATGCGATTCCAAGCCTTCTCCACTTTCAACACCATGAACTCCTCAGCCCTAGCAATCTTTCCTAACCGTCTCTCTCAGTTTATCAGCTAGCCCCACCAAAATCTGAAAAATTAATTAGAGAAATATTTTTGTTTAACCTTCCATTGAAACTGAGTCAGCTCAAGCCTACTCACATTAAACAACTGCCAAGTCCCATCCAAGAGGTGACTGAACTTTATTAGTGGATGAAGTGATTAGCTAAAGCGGTATATAGAGCCAAATCCTGACACCTTTATTCTGTCCTCTTTACTCTGGCATAAATTTGCTGAAATCAATGGGAGTCTTGTTTATGTAAGAACTAAAGGGTTGGGCCTACACTTTGTAGTTCTCTTTGAAATCCCTTAATATGAAAGGCACTCCACAAATGCGTTGTTATTTTACTTGAGTTTTATAAAGCCCCAAATATTATTGGCCATTGAAAGTTTATGGAAACTTAATGCAATTGCAGTTGGCATTGACCTTTTTCCCAGCACAGGAGTCCCTAGGATAACACAGATGTCATGTGCAATGAAATTAATGTTGTGGGCACAGCTGTTTAGTAAAATAAAGTAAGATAAAAAGAAACAATTACCTAATTTGATACAGGAGTTTTTTTTCTTTACCTTACACTACAGTTTGCAACTTATTGACTCATCCAGTGCCAGATAATTTTTTTTTCCCATCTGTAAAACCAGTTTTCGATTACATATACTGCTGGGAAGCATTATTCGAAATGATGAAGTGTAGGAAATACAGCCGACAAGAACATTTTACATAGCTAGCTTGTATATCCTAACTTCTCTTCTGCAATTTACTTATAGACTTAACTTGATTGTTCTCAGGCTAATATGTACAATTTGGAAAATTGAAATAGCCTTCTATAATGTTCAAACACAATCCCATAAACGGAGTCAGTTGTTAAAGTAAGCTTTACCTCAAGACCCCACAATGAGGTATCTATTACCAGGAGCTCTAAGAAAATGTTCTTTTAATTAGCCACATTTATCTTTAATCCCTGTTTTGACAGAAACTCTAACATAAACATACATTACAAATATAGAAAATCGAGCTCAAAGTATGGTTAATTTTTATGCTTGACAGAGCCATTTGGAAAAAATAACTGTGACCTTTTTAGAGCCTGGAAAAAAAATCTTAATGTGATGTCATTATAACACAGTTTCAGAGACCAAGAAGAAACAGTGGCATCTGTAGCAAAAGTTCAATAACAATTCTTAAACTATTCCTTTAAAGTGGCAATAAAGCCCTAAAAAGACCTTTGGGCCTTATGCTGAGGCAGCTGCAAAATCGCGTTAAGTAATTTCTGTAAGGACAACAGTAATTACCAACCTGATTAAAGTTTACCTACATTTAATTCCTAGAGTGTTTGAAAGGAGGACTAAGGAACCACATGGTTACACATGATGGATATATTCCATCAAGCATGTCCGTTGTCATGGAAACAACAGGAATAACATTATCTTTAGTGTCTATTTCTTCACCAAACTGTTCATTTAAGGGCCACTGCCAATCTAAGCAAAATCCATACGAATACTTAAGTATCAGCTCTGACAAACAGGTTTGCCTCTCCCCACCCTGAAGTAAGTGTGTTGGACGATGTTAAGTGTTGTAGGAATGACAGCAGCGTGTGACCTGTCTTCGACACGCACAATATCCAGCTGCTTTTCCACAGCCTCTTTTGTTCTCTCTTTCAGAGGCAATTTGATTCAATTCCGAGCTATCATATTCAGACAATTTAATTGCCATCCAAATGAAAAGCAAATCAGAGGACAAATACCTCTCCTTTCCTGCTCTCTGTACTGATGAAAGGAACTAGAGGTAGAAAAGAGGAGCGAAAGGAAGAAAAGCCAGGATACAATAGATGTGTTCAATGAGAAGTCATAACCTTGCAAGTAAGCACATGGATTAAAAGTCTGTCGTGGAATGAGGGAACATATATGAACTGGAGCAGTTGACTCCAGTGCATGCATTATGCATCAACATTTTAATAATTTGAGATGCTATACCTTTATTCTCTTTGTTATGGATATGTTTAGTTATCAAGAAGATAAGCACATTGTACCTTTCCCTTCATTCAGTAAAACCAAATAGGAGTCCATGCTGTATGTAACAAGCTATACCCAGCCCTTCAACAGCAAAGAAAATTGCATGCTTTCTGGTTTGCACTGGCCTTTGATGTGTGAGACTCAGTAATGATTTGGATTTACTTTATGAATCCAGTGATTACAGCAACTAGAGGCAATTCAAGAAAACCTCTTATACTTGTGCTGCTCGTTTCCATCTATCTTTATTAGGAGTTGTGCAGCAAAGGGTTCAGCTTGCCCCTGTCAAAGAAAATGACAAAAATCCTATTAGTATCATTGGAGCAATGGTTCATATAATTCCTTCTCTCTCACAGTGTACACCTTGCAGGGCCATCCCATGGCACATATATGCAAGTAAAAGCACTTCAACAAGTAGATTGCCTCACCATGTGTTCCCACAGCCAACAAGCTCAATGATGTGTTATGCCACACAGTCACTAGATCAAGAATGCTGGCCAAAACTTGTGAAGCATTCCTGAAACCAGGTGAATTAGATTTGTTTCTTTGTTGCATGCAATGGTCACATCCATAGAGAAAAGATTTAACAAAAAAAATGAGGATTTGAACATGCCACATCCACTAGCTTCTAAAATCTACTGCTTAAGAATCTCACACCCTAGAAAGTTGGTGTGTGATATGCATCATGGTCACCGTGGCTTGAGGAAAATGAGGGAGGACTGCAATATAGAGACACATACCAGCTCAATTTAGGAGTAAAATAGCCATGAATGCATGTATTGCAACTTAGCTGACCATAAGAATATGCCCAAATCATTTGTGCCTTGTTGACTTTAGCATATCAGAACACACAATTCATATAGGCAGTAGCAGGAGCTTTTCTCTCAAGTTCATCTACTTACACAAGGACTTGAAATCTCTGGCAGGGGCACCACAGCCACAAATGTCAGAAATTGCTGCTGCCAGAGAGCTGCACATAGTCTAGTGAGGGCTATCACATTACTTAGATGCTTTCCGTTTTCATGTTCAAAGCCCTGCATACCTGTGCCCTGACCCCTGCTTAAGTCCAATGTCTTATCATATTCCCTTTCCATCCTCCATTGCGACCACTGTTTTTAAACTAATTCCCTTGCAGGCTGCACTTCACAGAGAATATTTGATCGCTGTGGGTCAATATTTTGGCTCCCCAGTTTTATAAAGAGGGCATTTTTCTGATGAGATTTGCATGATGCTATTAGAAAGAAGTGCAGTGTAGTGTCCTGAGTACACAAATTAAATTACAGCGCATTTCCCAGACACACAGGGTAACTAAACATCCTACACCTGGCCAGACACTCCATGGTACACACTTTGGTTTTGCTTCTCTAAAGGATTCTAAAGATTCTAAAAGATTCTAAGAGATGTATCTCTTTCAGGATACATCTCAGCATTTTAGAGGTCAACTTTACCCATGCCTTTTTGTTTAGGACAGAAAGTCTTCTTTGTTTCCTTTTTATTCTTCCTCATTTAAGAGAGATGAAGGAAAGTATCACAGGTTTCTGCACAGCATGCAGCCCTCTACAAGAGACCCCGCTATAGAGCTGCATCCCCCATCACATAATCTGCTGATGAAGGCAACCCCCATTTTTTTCTATAAAAGATATGCATGAAGGTATCCCCACTCCTATCACATTATTATTATTTCAAAGTTGCTGAATGAGCATAGTTGTTCACCTGCTATGTAAAAATTGTCTTCATATGCCCAGATGATAGCAACTCCAGAATAACTTTCAGTGTTACACTCAACAATTAGCTTTCTTTTCTGAAGCATCTGCAACTCAGGGGCCAATCTTACCCTCTCCAGAACAGAAACAACTACCACCAAAGCCAAACCCATCTGAGCCAGCACGCAACTTTATCTTCCACAGCTTTGATTTGCCCCTCACCATCCTGCTCTCCCTTTGACACAAATTCACCCATCAGTGCAAGGTCCTGCTCTTCAGCTGCTGCTGCCAAACCTTTGAGCCTAGCAGCGTGCACAGTGATTTGATGCGTGCTGTAAATGTATGTCACATGCAGTTCTTCCTGTCTCAGCCTCCCTAGAAAGTAAAAGCCATGTGAATATGTTTTTCAACATGCTTGTATAGTTTTTCTTTTTCTATAGGCTGTGCTTTTTGCTTTTATTAGAATAAGAGTTCAAAGAAATGAGCCTTTCTTCAGACCAGAAGGTTGGACTGCAAACAACATGGGAAAATTTGGTCCCAGTAAATATATCCTGCAGCTATTAAGGGGAAGTAAAGAGCTCAGACCAAAAAGGAGTTGGAAAAAACATAATGGAGCAGCTGCATGGATTGCATTAAAACTTGTTTATCATCTGGTCTATTTGGTATTGTATTTTACATTGTGTATTTATTATATTTTGGCTTAATAAACATGAATTCTCACATTCTTCCAAAGTTATAAGTAAGTCCAGATATGCTTCCCACACATTTCTGCATGGTCTCAAGTTGTGTTCTTTAACCTACTACCTCAACAATTATGTTCAAAATATATGTAACAAATCAGGCCCCGTCAGGTGCACATATCATACCAGATTGTTTTTGTTGAAACACGGTGTGAAGATCTCTAATCAAGAAAATAAACGTCATTCATGCTTGAAGGTTTCAAATGCCACAAGACATAAACACAAATGAAAAGAACAGAAGAGGCTCACTACCACAAAACGGGGAAAAACTGAAACTACTCTCAAATATACTGACAACTGCAATTCTCCCCCACCTTCAGGAGATGTTGACTGTGGTTGCTGAAGGTGGGCAGCAAGAGCTGTGCTGTGCGGCAGTGCCAGTTGCCCATGCACTTCAGAGTTTTGTTTCTTGGTTGTTCACTCCATATCCTTCAAATATCTTTAATCTCATCCTGTGCAATCCTTATGCTGACCCCTGTATTGCTGCTTCTCCTGTTCGCAGGAAGGAAGGGAGACTGCTGCAATACCGTGCTGAATCCCCATCACCTTTATCCATGTCATTCCCTTGGGTTGCAAATATTTAGAGGTTAGACACTAACTGAGGACTGTGAATGAGGGGATTGAGCACACCAGTTCTCAATCTTGCTGGTTCCTTTTAGCTGTTATGATAAAAATAGTTAAAGATAATAACATTTTTGTAAAGGTAAGTTCCTGTTCAGCAGAGGAGAAATATTTATGATACTCCTCCTATAATCATTACCAGAAATTATCTTTAAAGTTAGACATACGTTTTTCTACAAGGCCAAGAATGCTCAAAATTACCTTGAAGCTGTTTAATGTAATTAGCTTTCAGATATTATTTCTATGTGTTAAAAATGTACTATGAAGAGGCAGAAACCTGAGAACACACTGAAGTGCAGGGTGGGCTTGAAGAATTAAATGAATGTAGTCAGAGAGGATTATGTATTACCAAAAGGAAAGGTTCCCAGATCTGAGAAACAGTTTACTGATTCTTGTCAACTGAAATGAGATCTGTTTTCCTTTTTTTGTTTTTCTTCACAACTCCCTAGGCAAGGAATTCTGATTCTGCAACATTTGTAGAGGCAGGTAATTCAGTGAGAAATGATGAAGTGCTTTATGTTATTTCATAAACAAAGCCACTAGATTTTTCTTTCAAAAAAAAAAAGAAAATTGAATCACTAAAATGCAGAATGATCCATATGAAGAAATGAGACAGCCCTTCCCAAAGCCTGATCTGAGCAGTCAGGTTATTACCAAAGATCAGATTGCAAGAGCTGCCCAAGGAAGGGAGGGTAACCACATTGCCCAGGACAGTTTTGAAAGCCCCACTTGTCACTCATTTATTTGAACGAGCACCAACTGAACTGATTGAGGAGGTCAAGCTATTGGGGGCTCAGTTAAAAAGAGTTTAAAAAGTCAGCAGTTGATACAGGCACGGGGAGCTGTTAAAGGGATGTGATGGTCCCCAGGATGTCCATGGAAATGCTGTGCATGTTGTCTGTTTTGTGAAGGGGCATTAAGAAAGCAGTGGTAAGAGGCCCATCTCTCAAGCTGAGAATGCTTAACTGGTTAAACTCTAAACTGGTGCAGCCCTGGGACATCTTCTGCACAAGGCCTGGAGGATTGGTGCTGGCCATTTCGAGATCTTGCCAGCTCCTGGCCCATTTCTAGGTTCTCTGGATCCTCTGACTCTGCACAACAGGGTATGATCCAGGTTCTATTATAGTCAATGTTATCACTGGTTTAGTTTGGCAGGGGCAAGAGCACCTGCCTGGCATCTGAAAGGCAGCAAGACAAGTTTTCCAAATGATCAACTCCTCTATCTCTCCAATGAAGGTTTGCTTTATTTAACCCTCTCTTGCATGCTTGCGCCTGGGGAAGGACCGAGCACCCCAATTCAGGCCTTCCACAATGCACAGCGAGGGAAGGGTCACTGCTAGGCCCCACATCAGCTCCTCTTGGCTGCGCCCGCCATGGATCCGTGGGTCGGCACTGGCTGAAGGCCGCCATGCCGCGTGGGCCGCGCCGCTCACGCAAACGAGAGGAAGCAGCTTTTCCAGAGGGGCAAGCTCACGTACATGCGCCTTGTGCCACGTTATACAGGAAAGCACTGGGCCCTTTGGTTTCCTGGTTGTTAATTTTACTCCTGCTGACAGAAAGAGTAATTGCTGTGTGCAGAATCAAACTGATGGCTTAAGATGTTGAAGTTGACTTTTTTGTTACACTTGTACAATATATACATTCCTGAGGCCTGAGGTTTAGAGGGATAGCTATGGTATTGGTGTTTACCAGAAAGACATTTCTGAAATGCTTGGTAGTGCCAAAGTACACAGCAGGCTCATTTACTGTGTTGGAGGAGCAAATGCAACAGGCGTGTTTCTGCAGAAATAAAATACATGTATGTTTTTATTTCCTATTCTCTTACATAATCTTGTTATTAGTTTGAAACTCTCCAGGCATTCTGCAGGTGATAAAAAAAGAGGAGAAAAGTTATTTCTAGAAAGCTGAGCGGTTCTCATTTCTTCTGTTTTCAAACTAAACATGCCAGCTGAAGCAGAACAGTGTAACCACACTCCGCTTCGGGGACAGGGGAGCAGCGAGGCCAGCGAGTGAAAATAAAGGTCAGAGCAATTTCCAGAAGGAGATGCGTCCGGAGGCCACCGATCCCCTTGCATGGCTCGGGATGCAGCAGGAAGGGCCGATGTCATGATGGGAAATGCGCTCGGCAACGTGGATGGCAGCCCCTGCTCTCCACTCCTGGCCTGATGCTGAATTTAGGGCTTACCCATCTGGTTTGCTCCTGACCATTCCCTGCGTTTCCACAGGACAACACTGCTGTTAATATATACCCTGGTGTAACTCAGCACCACATATTCCACACCTATTGTTCAAATTTGCTTATACCCACTGAAAGTTTGTGGCCTTCGGGGCTTAATCAGCTGCGCAAGTGAAAAATGTTGCTTTAATTAAGGATTGGTAGGCGGCATACGGATGAAAAGTGTCACAGATAAAGAGAAATGGGGTAATAATCCCACAGGCAGTAAAGTACTTACTTTTCCTACGTCCGCCTCTCTCCTAGCTGGCCATCTCTCCCTGGACCTTCCCACACTGTGTGTGTGCATATATGGACATACCACCTCCATGGACGATAAGGAGGAAGACAGTCACACTGCCGTTTTCCCCTTCGAGTCCCTTTCCCAGAAACTGTGTCAGCTGAATAAACATTCCTCCCCACTCAAAAAATGAGGAATGAACTCACGACGTTGATAAGGGTGGGATCCTTCTCACGGACTCACAGTTCAGTTCTGAACTCACAGTTCAATAGGGCCAGGGCATCATTGAGCCCATACACCTTAAACCTCTGTGTTTTTGCCATATGGTTCTTCTGAAAATATGAAAAAAAACTGAAAATAACACTTTAATGATGTATTTGTGTACTAGGCATTTATGTAATTGCAGTGCATAAACTTTATATTTGAACTAAGAGATATTTTCCCATGGATAGCAATAATTAGTGTGCTTGCAGCCCTAAGTTTTTAAAGGTAGTTACTGTTACCCATTTTGAGCAAGGAGGTTGAATTACATGATCTCCAGATGTCCCTCCAACCTCAACGGGTCCCTTCCGTGGTTCTGTGAATTAGTATTTTCCTGTGTCACTCTGTCTTGCCATGAGGATCCATGAGAGGAAAGCTGTGTAAAGCTGCTCCACCTGCATCAGAGGTGCATGCTAGGACAAAATACAGAAACCTTTATTCTGAAATAGTCATTTACCATGGACTTAAGCCACCTCCTTACTGCTCTCCATTTGGTTTCACAAGTACACCACTAAAGTCTGGTTCAATTGAACTACTACATACAGCTATTTTAATAGACTTTAACTCTGAAGTCCCCAGGTCGAGTTTATTAATTCTCCAGAGACTCATATTGGTGCCACTCAAGGGAACTTAGCCCATAAGAGAAAGGTATGTTAATCTTTTTATTGTTATATAGAGAAATTAAAATACATGGATTATTGCACTTGCCTCAGAATTCTGCATGGCTGTATGCAAAAAATGACAATAAAAATGACGTCATGCTTTTTATAATGTAACTACTAGCATAATTTTAGGGGAGTAACTATTATTTAGGATATATTTAAGGTAGTAAGAAATTCTTAGCTGGCTACTTCAGCATACTGTATTAATCAACTTAGGCGTAATTGTATGATGGCCCAAAAGTCAAACTTTTCCTTAAGTTTCCTGACCTTGACCTGAAGAAAATGTTATAAAAAAAAATCAGATTGGGTTTCTTCAAGGCAACAGTTCCTCTTACCTAAACATGCCTTTGAAATGGAGAGAAAGAGCTTGCTGATAAATGTTTCAACACCATACTTTATTAAAACAAGTTATTTCTGTTGTTTACTATGTGGTTAGTCCATGATGAAAAACAGATCTTCACCAATACATTTTTGTGCAAATTCCTTACCTTTCTGTTTACAAAAGAGAGTGAAGTACCTTTCAGTGGTATTTGTCACAGAGCACTAGCAGCCAACAATGCGCACTGTCAACTGCTCAAGGTTTCACTTCCTAATTAACTTTTCTAGAAGCAAAAGAACTGTCTAAAAACACAGAGCTCTCACATTCGCCCTCCTGCCCCTCCGTCCTATTCATCCACAGCCCCGTGGCTGCAGCCAGGGTGAGCAACAAAGTCCTGCAGGAGAGTCCCTGCAGCCCAAAACATCAAGGGGGTAACCTGAGCAGGCTTCCTACATGACAAATTGGTTATCTGCTTTAGCTAGGACTCTTTTTAAAAGAGTACAATTCAAATGCAATTCCCGATAATATTATTTTGCAATATTTTTGCAAATATTTTTCTGAAATATGTATTCCTTTTACTTGTTTATATCTTTATTTATCTATATGTGCATATAGATAACTTTCTGTTCCAATTCCATGTTGTTTTTCTAGGCTTTCACTGTCCTCAGCTATAAAGCATCTTTTGTTTCACTGAACAGCAAAAATACTAAACATTGCTGAAATTATGGAGATCTATTATTATTAAGATCTATTTGAATCTGAAATTGATCTATTTTAATTTATTTGAATCTGATAAACAGAAAAAAAATATTCCAAAGACTACTTTGCAAATACCATTATGCTTACATTTACAAAATGGTTTGGATTTGAATGATTCAAAATGTAAGCTAGCACAAAATCCGGCATGAATTCTTCCTATCTCCAACACATTCTCTGTTTCTTCTAATTGTTCATCCTGGATTAACTTTTGAGTATTAGGTATCTCTTTCAGAGCACAGCTCGTTTTCAATCACTATTAAAACATGAAGCAGCTGAGGTGTCCTAAACACAGATGTTACATACATGATTTGGCCAAGTTTCCACAAACAGGCACTGGCTCAGGCTCTTCTAAGCAAGAAAGTCTCATCTCAGTCTCGTCTGCCGTGTGTGACCCTTGTGCTGCACAGGGCTTGTAGGAGCCCTACAGTGATTTAAAAAGTAGTTTGCCATGAGTCTCAACAGCACGTGCAACCAACACATTTTGATTTTCTACTTTAAGTGACTCTTTTGTCAGGGTGATGGTCAAATATTCATTATATTATAGCTTGAATGTCTCAAGATGACTGCAGATTGCAAAAGCTATCCTGAATCAAGTTAGGAAGGCTTAGCGACACAGAAACCACTCCGGTAGCCCAATAACACAATCACAGACTCATCAACTGAACAGACTGCTATCAGGTGATATTAGCTGGCAGACATCTCAAAAGAAATAGTGCAAATCTGCAGAATATTGACAATTAACTGTTTGCAGGTCTGACTCCTGCCCTATTGATGGCATTTATTTCATAAATCATTTTAATGAGTGGCATGCAGATGCACAGCTCAGGAGCATGGCTAATGCACATGGGCACTCGCTTGCAAATGAGGGAATGAAGGCCAGGAGCAACATGAGGCTCCACCAGGATCCAGGTGCTCCTGCAGGAACCACATAGTAGCTCATGGTGCCTCTCCCAGCTACATTCCCCAACGGATGATGCCTCATTGGCCATTCATAACATCGCCACTGTTTTTACAGTAGAAGAGGCAATGACACTAATAACCACTAATCCTCCCAAAGGCTTTCTGGTCCCTTGCCAGGTCAGCTTTAATTGACTGTGACTGTAAGAAAGTAAAACTTGTGAGGACTGCACAGCAGCATCAGTTACATTACAGAGTAAACCTTGCACATGCATCAAGTCCAATCTCTTAAAATCAGCCCAAATAACTGTTTAAAAAAACATATTCTCACAGCGAACACTGACAGCCTGCTTAGGAAAACGTGACCAGTAAGTGACTGTACAAGTAACAATCTAGTTTCAAATATGCCTGTTTCAGTGCTTTGCATCAGCAAAGCCACAGATATAATATCTTAATGGTAAGCCAGAGAGATAGGGATGCCAAGTGATGTCAAATATCTTGGGATATTGTGCTCTGAACTGTATTTCCTCCTGAAAAGTAAATGGTGCTGAGTTGCTCCAAGTGGACACACGCCACTTTACAGCCAGGTCTGGCCTAAGTACC
>JAVCKT010025466.1:15154-28435 GCA_032273925.1 Rhynchotus rufescens | reverse complement strand
TTATATAATAAAGCAGCGTTTATAGAAGGAAATATAAGGAGTGTATTAACAGCAGGAAATCCCATTTGCACTGGGACACATCCAGATGGAAGTTCCTGGTTTCAAACTATTGCAATGCAAAGTGCAGTGGGGAGCATAGAAACTGAACGAGCTTAATGAAGTCAGTGAAGGCACTTCCTACTCTGAGATTTCAGAAGCAAAACATCTGTTAAGATAAACAGGAAAACCTACAGAAGTAAACAGCCTGCTGGGGAGCCCTCTGAATGAAAATTTCATGCTTGCTGCTCAGGATCTTCCTTTGGATGCCATTTTTAAAAGACATTTACAAAATACATATGAATTACTCAGGATTTCTTCACAAATATGGGCCTATTTCCATACCTGCAGAGTCATATTTTGAGTCCCCTCAAGCTATCTGAGAATAAGTAGGTATGGCTCCTTAGTCCCCTTGCTGTGGAAAGTAGTTGGATAAATACCCATGAATTCCAGCTCAGCCACTGTGCTTAATCTCCCTAGGAAGTCTGTGGGTTTTTTCCTCATATGAGATCTGCATGCACAAAAATTGGCCATGGCATGTAATCACACTCCCTACCTGGCACCGAGAGGTGCTTGACTGCAGTTTCAGGGTAGATGCACGTAACGCTGTGCTAGGTTGCAAGGGAAAAACTGGATGAAAAGGCTGTGCCTAATAGCCAGCACACAGGAATTCCTGATCTCCAGCAGCCTGCCACACACCACACAACACATGGGCAGCAACAGCCCTTGCTCACGTGAGCTTGACTAGGAAACTAGGCAGAGGACCACTGCTCATGTCCTTGTACACTGCCCCTTCCCTCCCTCAGTCTCACAGCCACTCTTGTTTTAAAGACAGGTAACTAAATCTTGTTGGTATAGTTTTCCCTCTGAAAAATTCCAACTGCTCAGCAAAATAAATGCAGAGGGAATATTTTTATTGGCTAAAATATGGATGTTCAGCTTAGGAAATTCGGGGGGTTTTTTTGCTAAAGATTGGTTGCCCTGGACCCTCACACTCATTTTCTTCTCTGGAGATAAGGCTTCATATATCTTTTTCATCTCCTCAAAGGACTGTTCTGTCAGATTGCTACTAAACAAAGAGCATTAATTTCAATTTTGTGGGAAGTTCTGAAATTTAGGTCCATCTAAAATGCTAAATACGCTTTTGGAATTTCTCCATGTTTTTTCATGAAGGGCAAATCCAATCATTTCCATCTAAAATGAGACAGAGAGGCTGACAGTGCCCATCGTAGGCCATCGACTGAGTCCTGCAGCCTCTGCCCACCTTGGGATGGGGACTGAGCCAGGATCTGGTTAGACACAAGATTGCCAGGGCTGCTGTCATGGGCAGAGGCTGGAAGAGGAGGCAATTCCAGGGCAAATACTGTCCAATTCTTGCACTAGCAAGGCAGCCTCACCAGCGACCCCGTGCTAGTGCCAGGGAGTCAGGGCTCTCTTTCTTTCTTCCCATTACATATTAGAGTTTTTGAGGTTTTTAGGGCTTTGGAGTAACATTCATATATTTTGAAGTGGGTGCTGGGGCACAGAGGGAGGGTGAGTACATCCAGATGCTCTTCTGGGCTTTTCAAGACACAGCATTTATTGCTCGGGTTTTGCAGTTGTGGGAGGAAGGGAAACCGAGCCCAAATATTCTGTTACTGTCATAAACTCCTCCAATTCTCCCACTTTGAATACTTCTAAAATAAGGGCCACGCACCATTGCCTCACTATATCCTTGTCACTCTGCTCTTTATAGCTCGTCTATATGAGGCTGTTCTACAGTTTCTGTCATCATTAAAGGGTTTCATGACAAATGGGTTATAAGCCTGAACCTTTAATCCTTCCTATTCATGCAAGCGTAGAAACCCCAGGGAACGCGAGCATTGTATTCTCACAGATGCGATTCTCTCAGTAGGAATCTCTTTCCCCTGAAGATATTCAAAATTCACTTCACCAAGGGCAGCTTTCTGAGGGGAGGTCCCTGTAAGGCCTCCATGTGAATCTTCACTGTGATGACGTTGTTATGGATAACAAATGCTTCCCTGTGTAGGACAAAATCCCTGCCCACAAGGAAGCCGAACAGCAAAAGTCCAGTTGCCATTAGGCCATGCTGAGCAGATGATATACTCCAAATGCTACATATGCAAACACTGTTAGTGTAAACCATGTAAAAATATAATTTTTATCATCATGTGAAAATGTATTATCCATCTTGGCTTCTTTTTATTATTTCCTAGTCCATACCAGGATCTAAGATATCCTTTCATCCTTCCTAGAGGTCATGTTAAAGAGCCTCGTGTCCCTCCCACTCTGTCCTTGAGAGCAGAAGCAGGATTAGGCTAGATTCTCAGACCAAAAATCCTCATCAGATAAAGAGAAAAAAGGCAAAACATCAACCAGCAATTCCATAGTTAAAAACATGAAATCATGATTAAGATCTTCAAGCAATCTACATAATAAGATGTAATATAACAAAATAACTGTGTAGTTATGATGAAAGCATTTTAATGGCTGGGTCCCAGATTTGATTAAGGTTATTTTAAAGACACATTATGTGTTTTTCACCCACTGATGGTCCAAAAAGGCAGAGTTAGGGCTCCTAACTATAAATTATAAATTTGTATTTACATTTATATAAATATAAATATATACATTTATATTATAAGTTTATAATTACAAATTTATTAAAAAACTCAAACTTAACCTTTCTGGTTAGTCTTATTCCTATGAGCAAATTCACTGGTGCATTAAAGCAACCCAACACTTTGGATCTGGCCAAAAAAATGAAGTGGCTTTTGCATTAGATTGGCTGCATCTGAATAGTGTAAAGTGCCTAGAGCATGCTCATTATTTTGGCCTTAATTATTGTTTATGGAATGTGTGAGAGGATGGAGAGTCCCAAATCCCAACATCTAAAATTTTCATCATCAATTCTATCCTCACAGTAGTACCATATAGGACAAGTAAGACAGGCCCTTGGCCAGTCTCCTCTCCAAGAAATACTATATACACTTTACTGTAGGCGTAAGACTTTGAACAGCAGAATCACCTCTAAGACCCTAGGGATTTTGTAGTTTAAGCTGCCATTCCATGCACAGAGCTGCATGGGCAGCAGAATTAATATCTGTTTTTCTAAAATTGCTTGTCCTTTGTCCCCTGCTTACTCATTTTCCCCACCAAAATAGTCTAAGGTTCCCTCTCTGTTCCCTCAGATATCCCAAAAGGAAAGAATGAAAGGAGCTGACTCTTTGGGCAGGCATTTGAACAGCCAATTATTCCCAAATGAAACATGACAGGCTGATCTTCTAGGCATTTCTGCATCATGGGTGTTCATATGAGCCATTCTTTTCAGATGAAATTAGTATTCTCAAAATTTTTAAGAATTGGTAGAGCTACTGTTTCTCACAAAACCCGTGGAAACTGGCTAAACATAAATTACAAACACGAAACATTCGAATAGTCAGGAAACATAATTAAGTTTGTCTGCAAAATACTTAACAAATATTTTACCATTTTTTCTTAGATACGGGTATTTTTCACGAGGTGTCTGTCCCATTCTATTCTCAGGAAAGACCTGCTTTAGAAATAGATTAAAATCATAAAAAGGAAGTTTATTATAAGTATAGCTGCTCTTTCCTGCAGAAGCCAAAAAATGAGTGAGGCAGAGAGCTGCAGAAGAATGGAGGAGTTCGTGGCTGAAGCTTCTGAAACCTTGGGTACTCGTTCTAGGCCAGATGTCTCACATGTGGTCACTAATTGCCTAGCTGAAGATCCTCACACTTGATTCTTAAGCATTTCTTGACACAAGTCACTGGGAGCTTTCTAAGCCTATCTAATGCTTCGAACTCTGCAAAGCTTAGATTTCTCAGAAAGGGCAACCAAAATAAATAATCATGGTCGTTTTCAATTCCTGTCAAATTTTACTTGACCACTTCTAAAATTTAGATAATATCCCCTTCCTGTCACAAAATCCACCATTCGAACCATGCAAAGATTAATGTGATGCCCATTACCAGCCCTAGAGAACATATAGAGAGAGATAATCTGCCTGACATTGGAGCAGGCATGCAGTAAGTTGGGTATGGGACCCACTCCATGAGCAGTGAGCAACACAACAACATTAATAGCTGCTCAATAATTAAGAAATATTTATTGAGTATGCAGAAGGAAGCAGCAGTTAAGGTTGGGCTAGATGATCTCTAGAGGTCCCTTCCAACCTTGAAGATTCTGTGATTCTGTGAGTTCTGTGGAAAACGGATAATGTGATAAAGTATTTTCAGCTTGTGCGAGGAAGAAAAAAAGAGAGCAAATGAAGACTAGGTGACCTTAATATTGACATTTCTTCACTACAGAGCACTTTACTATCTTCACAATGTTCCTTGATCAATTATTTAATTCAAGTCTACAAAACCAAAAAAGAAAAACTAACAGAAGACTGAATTTTCTGTGTTTGCTGCCATTTGATAAGTATATACTGCCCTATCCTTTGCTTCAACGCCTTTCTCATCCTTCCCTGTTCTCCCAGACCAGCACTGGCCTACGCCTTCTCCTCTGCACCCTTGCCTTATGAATTACGGGACAAAGCAAACCAAGGAATGTTGAGTTAAAAATGCATTGTGAAGGTTTTAGCTGAACCTTCTATGTCATGAAGATAGTAAAGAGCACAATCACAACAAAAAGTTCAAATTTCAAGTCTTGATACCAAATTCTGGGAGAATGCTGACTTTTTTTTTAAAATATCAAAATAAAAAAGGAAAAAGATTTTTTTATGAAATTATTGCAACATTAAGCTGCAAAACTGTTGCTAGAAAATTTTCCAGACAACTTTCTCCCTACGTTAGGCAAGTTATCTTAGTTCGGATTTAAAAAAAGAAAAAAAAGGAAAAGGGATCAAAATTTTGCAAAATTCTCAGAAAACAAGACTAAAAATATGCAGCCTTGCCAGCCTTGGCTGTAATAGCAGTTAAATATAACAGTGCACAAAAACTTAATCGTAAATTATTTCTTCAAATATATTTTGTGCAAGATATAAGTCTTGCACAATACAATATAGTTGAACTATAGGGAAGTGTCTTTTTTAAGCAAGAGTGTTTAAGAAGCATAAATGTTAAATTTTTTAGGACCACATCTTTAAATTAGAATCCAATTATGTCTAATTTTACCTGAGAAAACGGATGGAGCATTTACTTGTGAAATGCCAGAAAACTTATCCAATGTACAGTGCTGAAAAGGACTGAAGATTGGCTGCATCTTCCATATTAAACCAAGGATACCCCTTCAGAGCAAAGCCTAGCCTTAAAATTGTCAAGGTATTTGGGCCTCCAGGCATATTGTATCAGTCACTATTAATTGTTATTTCTTGCATACACAAACTGAGCTAGTGGAAAAGTGCTTCAGTTCTTCAAACCTGATGAGTATTAGAAACACAGAATCCCTGATTCACAAAGTTACCTAACTTACTGCCTAACAGAAATAACTGTATTTCTATCTGATACCATCGCATGTGGATATTTTCCTCTTTATATTGTTAATTAGTTCTTCCTTGATGAAATTCGCTTGCTTTTAAGTGTCTTGGTTATTGCATGGTGCTAACTAATTCAAACGAATCCCAGATAGAAAATATATATACACATAAACTTGTATATATATATAATATAGTTGTATATATACATATAGTATATATATATACACACTGTATCTACATATAGTGTATATATAGTTGTGTAATAGAGATTAAAAGGCTTTGATGTACTCACTGTTAATAGGAAGTAAAGAAAATACATTTCTTCATTAAATCATTTTCACAAAGTCTCATATATTTCATCAAAATTGGCCATTAGTGTTATTTCAAAGTCACGCCTGTGGTTTCTGCTAACTACTTTCTACACAGCCATCATTTTATAATATAAACCAATGACCTGGTGATAAAGTACACCAGTTGGAAACATAAACAGATGCATTAGGGATAACTTAAGTAGTGCTTTCTCTTCTACAAATTCACTCTACGTCACTTAAAAGGAAGAAATCAAAGGAACTTTATGTTTAGATATTCAGGATATGCCTGAACTTAGCAAATTAAAGCATTTACAACATTCTGTGCTACAGAATACTGAACTTTGGTTCAAAAATTAAATGAGATGGAAAACGCTTATGATCCCTCAATAAGCATAGCTAGGAATGAATTGGCATATGGAAGAGAAAGAAAAGCCAAAAACAGCAACAGTTGTGCTGTGCAGAGCTTTTGTAATGACTTTGTGGCCCTGTTTCCCAGATTGTGTTCCCAGTTTTTGAAAATCAGACAGGCAAAGAAATACAAGAAAACTATTTTGAAAAATCAAATTCTTCTCTAGAACTATCCAAATGTTTTTATAACTATCCAGTGGTAAATGCAGACCCAATCCTAAAATATATACACAAACATGTAATCTTACCTGCACAAAATGTCATTGTCCCTAGCACTGCCTTGAATGAAAGCAACATTTCAGTTAGGCCAAAGAGTTTGGCTGTTTGCTAGTATGAATGATCCCATATTCAGATCTTAACAAGAGCTCAGGCCTTTCCTGATACATATTTTTAAAAAATGCTTCCATAATTAATCTTCTTTTGTGTTGTAGCAAGGGATGAGTTGCTAAATTCATCAAAGGAGGTGTTTGAGTATGAGAAGCATTAAGAGCCATGTAGTGAAAATTAAGTTGAAGATTTGACATGCAGCTCCGAACGTGCTCCTTTTTGCTGCAGCAGCAGGTGTTTCTCCAACCTTGTTGAGTGGACCAGCACCATGAGCAATGCCCTCAGTGGCCAGGTCACTTCTTGGCCTCTGCCTCATAGGAGGCACCACAATTCTCTGGGACAGCGATGAGAGCAGCAAGAGGTAGAAAGAGCCTAAAATATTTCCCTGCCCTTTAATTTGGTCACCTCTTCTCCTGCTAACAGCTACACATACTGCTCTCACAATTCCAACTCACAGTCTCATTTTTTTAAAGGAAAAACCATAGACACCAGCAGTGTGATTTATATTTCTCTGGACAGACTCCAGTAACTGTCTTTATGAAATGTCCTTTTAAGTACAGGCCTAAGAACAACACCTTTCCGGTGAGACTTTCCCCATGGAGAACAACTTTCAACAGAATCCTCCATAGCTTCCTTGTACTCACAATGAGACGCTACCTGAGGAAGGCTGTGAAGATGATGCCAGACTCTTCACAGCAGAGAGCTGAAGGAAGGCAATGGATGACAGGCATAAAATAGATCAAGAAAGCGTCAGCCTTGCTCTTAAGAGAAAAAAAAGTCACTTAGCAGATAATTAAATATTGCAACATGTTGTCCAGAGAGGTTGTGCAGTCTCCATTCTTGAAGGTTTTCAAGACCCAACTGGGTAAAACCCTAAGCAACCTGGCCCTGCTTTGAGCAGGAGGCTGTGCTAGAGGCTTTGTGAGACCTCATACCACCTCAGTTATGTTATGATTCTGTGAAGGGAAGGAGTGGTGTTCACCAGAGTGATTAACAGAGACAAAAACACTCATTCTACCACTCCAATAAACAATACACAAAATTTGTTGCCATACCAATGGGCTTGGAAGCTTTGAATAACTTACAGGTCACGCCAAACCCATTAGGAGATCCAGGCCATCCTATCTTCCAGGGACAAATATCGTTCCTGCAATCCTTTCCAAGTGAGACCTAATAATGTCATTTTTGCCTCTACCTAATAATGTCATCTTTGCCCTAACTCATCCAGGTCCTTGTTTTGCACTGACAAAACAAAATCCATTGCTCTTGGTTCATACTGCTTGATGTTGCATCAAGAACTGCAGAGCAAATCACTCATCTGCACACTGGCCTCATACCTAGGTTGGTAAAGTGAAAACTATCCAAGCCTCAGAGCAAACAACAAACTGAATTAACCAGTGATGTCCATAGAGGTTACTGCTAGTGAGAAGCAAGAGCTACATATAAAAGGCCTCATATACCCTTGATCGAACAGTAAAGTAAGTAATACTTTGGAAACTTCTAAAATGCCCCCACCCTGAACAACAGTTAACATCAGGGCAGATGAATAAGAATTCTGACACTAATCTGTAGTTCATCTGATGAGCAGGTGTGTTTCTTTCCTTTAACGTATTTCAGATAATTGTGCTTAAAAAAAAATACGCTGCATACTTACGATGCTCTGTACAATGATCTGATGGCCACCTGACTACAGTACAGTTCCAGTGCAATACAAATCCATTGTGTTATACATGGAACTCATGGTTTTTTTTGTTTGTCTTCCTTTCCCAGCTTTTTGATGGAAACAAAATGAATTTAACAGAATTCAAGGATGCAAACACTTCTAAAAAAATGCACATTTTGCTCTTGTGTTTTCTGTGTTAGGTAGAGATTTGGAAGAATTTTTCTGAACTGAGAATTTTTCTATGGAGAAAATAGAACTTGTGATAAAAAAAAAAAAAAAAAAAAAAAAAAAAGCTATTTGCTGGGTTCACAATATTTCAAAGAGCCCTAGTAGATAAATCAATTGTTGGCTTTTGCTCTTACACCACACAGTCACTTATGTGTCCAGAAGAAAAATCTCAAGGAAGGCCAACAGCTCCAGTTAACGCCAGTGCTGCCTTGCCTCCCTTTCTTCAATAATTTAACCCAAAAGAGCAAGTTAAAAAATAGAGTGCTAATTAACCATGAAAAAATCTTGAGGCAATTTCTTGCACTAAGTCTCAAAAAACCCAGCTCTAAAGGAAACCGCCTCTATGCAATGTAATGAGGCAGTAATGGGAAAGGAGGGAAGTTCCAAAAAATACAAAATAGTCACAACCAAACACTGAGAGAATATGAGAGTGTTCATGACTATGAAATGCCTAGTTAACTTTTAAATCGAAGAAACAGCAAAAGAATAAAATGGCTAATTTTAAACTCTTATGTTAATTGCTTAATAAAGAGTGGCAAGAATCTATGTAATAGAGGCATTTTATATTAAGAACAAACAGTGCCCTCTGTGGTTTAACAGAAGACGTGGTGCTGGTTTCTTCTGCATTGTGAGCACCCAAAATTGCCCTATTTAGTATAATCACTTAGCTGGATGAAAATCCTCAGTCATTTTAGCATGCTTACCTCAGGAATGCAGATTACAAGTAGCAAACAGAAAGTAATCCACAAATAGCTTTAGAATCCTGTTTGAAAAATTGGCCCGTGAGCGATGTGGGTCTAAAAGCCAAGTGAGTACATTGTGATCCAAAAAAGTGAACGATTTTTTTAAATGATTTATGTAAACTATAGAAGAAAAACTCACTTTAAAACAAACTTGAACGTGTATTGTTGATACAATCACATTTTAGAATACGCTAAGTGTTCCAAATGGCCCTCAGATCAATTTTGGGAAGTAAACAAAGCTCAGCTTTCAATGAGATTTAGGTTTTAAAACACAAGAAATTAGGTATAGGTTAATTCAAACATTCATTAAATGCAGACCACTGTGAGTTATATTCCATGGTCTAAAGCGATGACTAACGCAGATAACGGTCAAGCTTATGCAATCTGTTACAGATAATATGTTAAGTGAAATAGTTTGCACTAACTCTAAAATAAAGGATCTTTCCAGTTAACAAAAGAGACAAAATTAAAACATCATCTGAAACTTGTATTTCATTCTATATTGGAAATCAGAGAGTGTGTCTGCATTTTATGCACTCACATACACATGCACACGCACAACGTTAATAGATACCAGATGGGAAATGTATTTGACATCCAGTTCACTTGCAGAGATGCAAACACAAGGGTCTTGCAGCCATGCTCAGACGGTACCACACAGTGTGTCTCCAGCTGCTGCAGGGCACAGCACCATTTGGGTGACAGCAGCCCCATGACCCAGGAATTTGGGAGATGCTTTTCACAGGGAGATGCAGAACATGCTTGGGCCAGGTCCTTGCGACATGCTTGAAGGGTGGAAGGAAAAAACAGTCAAAATCACTTCCATCTCCTGTCTGCAGACACTTCTCCTGCAGCTAGGAATTTTGACCCATGAGACATCTGGGGATTTAAACGGGTTTCTTCACATTTCCTAGCCTTTTTCTCCATCTTACTTTTTTTCTCCATTCCTGCTGCCCTTTTCTTCTTCTATTCCCAGAGGGTCTCATTCCCTAGGAAATGTGTGATGTCCTCTCAGGGCCACAGCCAAGTGTTTTGCCTTGATTAGCTTCCAGAAAAGTTCTCCTTGATGCCAATTTATAGCAACTCACATTACACTCCTGAAAGCTCCAGAAGTACTAATCATGGACCAAGGCCTCAATGGACACCTTCAAAGTGGAAAGAAAAATGGCCAGTACCCAAAGAGCCTGTATTCCTAATGGATGGTGAAGTGGAGGGATGGAGAAGCCTGGAGGCAGCCTTGACAGCTGGAGCTGTAGCACCTCACTGCACTGGACACCCCTCAGCTCTCAGGTCACTGTGGCAGAGAAGACCCTTTCTCCAAAACTGCAAGCCATTTCTAACTTGCTATTGTGAGAGATACAGGGACAACCAGAACCATCTCCAACTACGTTTCAGGGGTTAGTCATCTGAAGCATCAGTGTGCTCTTCTCCCAGACACAAACACCTGGAGTAATGAGACAGGTTTACAAACAAGAAAACTATTACCATACTTCATTGATGGCTGTTTGTAAAAGACTCAGAAGATGTAAAGAGTAATATAGGCACTGAGTGATATTATTAGTGTTTCGAAAGCTACTTTGGCTTCTAGGCTTGATACTTTTACAGCATGCAAAAAGCCAGCTCTCTGTGCTTCATCCTGCAATTGGAAAGCCATTACTGGGCAGAGAGTGAAAAATGAACTCACAAGTATCTATCAAAACAATTACATTAATGCAGCAAGCTTGTGTTTGTGAAGTATTATAACGTAAAGTATTATTAGAGTTAGCTGGCTGTCTGGGATGGATATGGGAAGACAAAGAAATTAAATATTTACTATCCTGGGTGTCACTTTTGTTATGATATCTAGGCACAGAGCATTTTCTGGCTGGGCTTTTCTATAAACTCAGTGTTGCAGGGCACAGCTCAGACCTGTCTAAATAATCTTCAAAAGCAGTTTCACTTTGCTCATTACTGTTTATATAGGTACACTTACATGGAACCTCTTGCGAAGTTAGCTGAGTACCTCTTCATTCACAAGCATGCAGTTTCAACACGTTGCTCCCATGACACCTGGGAGCATTTCCCGGTTCCCAGGAAACCAAACCAGGATGCCCACCTAATTGCATCCCAACTGCATGCCTGGACAGGCTCAGATGGGCACATCTGTGGCCCCGCATTCATGTCCAGCATGTGTGGGAAAGGCAGCTGGCACACAAGGCAGGAGGCAGCCAGTGTAGCTTCGAAACAAGGGTGGAAATACCACAAACCCACCCAAACAGCCTGTCCCAGCCACAGACTGTCCCACTGCTTTGGGGCAGATCCAGGTCTCGCTGAAGTGGTAATTGATTTGCTTGAGTTGGCCTGAAAAGAGCATGGTTAGATTACTATTCTGGACTTCCAGTTTTGCAACAAGGTGCTGGTTTCACAGCACGGCTTTTTCTGCGTTCCCTGCCTTCCTCTGTAACGGGCGCCCGATTTTGGTGGAAAGCCTGGTGTTGTGACTAAATTAACGTTCTCAGCAAAAGCGAGTTTTAAATCGTAAAGTAAAGCTCTTAAAATGAGGTGAGACTGGAGGACTCTCAGCCTAAACAAAAATATTCCAACTTTGAACTGTTGTCACAGTGTCTCATAGGAGCGCAAAGCGCGTCCTGTCTTCACTTGTATCTGTGGCTACTTTTCCTAGCAAGATCTCATTTTCTGTGGTGCCAGCATCACCCTCAAGTCCTATTCCACCTTGAATCGGATCCACTGAGAATATCTTTTCTTTAAAGATATACAGGGGGGAAACAAGTTACAAAGAGAATAAGAAAAGGTTCGTAAGCTACTGCTCCATATTTGTGCAGGGATGAAAACAAAGTCAAAACAAGCAAAAAAAAAAGTCACAAAACAGAAATATCTTAGAGGTAGAAATACATATTATTTACAGTGATTTGGATAATAACGTGGACACTCTAGCATAAAAGGGAGAAAGAATATATTTTTAACAGATCTGTTATTTATAAGATTAAATTATCACCTTGTTGAAGTCTCAAGCAATGCAGTGAAAAGCCTTCCTGTAGGTCTAGTGAGAATAATGATGTAAATTGTTTCCTAAAGAGAGCCTAAGACTTACATTATTCTATCATTAATCTCTAAATATATGTCTTTACAAGCTGATTTCAGATTTTCTCATGAATCACATATTTTAAATGCTTTCCCATGGACTCACAGTACCACACTGTGGTACATTAGTGTGTTTTAACCAGTTTTCTTGGTATATGAGCCTATGCCCATCTGCACATGAGGACCATTTCATGTCACAGAAAAAAAAATCATATCAAATCCTAGCATATAGAAAGAGCTACTTAGTCACATCTATTTTTTTTTTTTTATTTCTGATCATGCAGGACTCTTCCTTACAGCAAAGCTTTCTTGACACTACCAGGTACTTCAGTAGTCTCAAATCTCAGTCCAGTGATGAACTTCAACTGTTCCCCTACAAATGCAGGTCTGTAACTTAACATATTTCATAGTGATCACTTCCACTGCATGATCTTGAGATGAAAACTATTTCATTACTTCTTGTAGCCTTCCAGTATGGTTAACAAGATGCTACACACCAGAGCTCCATTAAATTCCATGAAGATTGCAAAGATGTTAGAAAGTCTTCTGAAGCAAAGACAAAGGTGGAGAGCCACTCTCTTCAGCAGCATTTGCCTGCCTGAATTACAAAACTCTACTTTTTATTCCCATAGTCCTTATGGGACTATAGCCATCCTGATTCTTAGGATTTTCCTAGGAAAATCCATTTATCTATGTAGTATTTTAGAAGAAGAGATGTTACAGACAAGAGGCCCTTTCCTTACAAAACATCGCTCCATCTCTTCAGCATAACTATATCATGATCACTATACAGTTCTATGAGAAAAGATAAAAGACAACTTCTAAAATAAACACATCCAACCCCCTGTATCTTTCACTGGAAAGTATGCTTTCTACTCCTTTACACCTTCTGATCTCCGTACACCTACACATGATAGCCTGTCTGTATATTCAAGGGTGTCATTGGATGTGGAGCTGCTGGAGAGAGCCCAGCGCAGGGCTACCAGGATGATCAGGGGCCTGGAACATCTGCCCTATGAGCAAAGGCTGAGGGAGCTGGGC
>JAVCKT010025465.1:0-13089 GCA_032273925.1 Rhynchotus rufescens | reverse complement strand
AGAAAGAAAGAAAGAAAGAAAGAAAGAAAGAAAGAAAGAAAGAAAGAAAGAAAGAAAGAAAGAAAGAAAGAAAAACACTTTGTGTAAAGGGCATAAAGGGCAGATGAAGTTAATACCAGTATTTTTCTACTCAGAAGTTATGGTGTAGTACAACTGTATTTGATTTCCTGTATGAAAAAAATAGAGCATGAAAAGCAGTGGCTCTCCTCAGATCTACTATGTAAGATAAGTAATAATTCTGAAAAATCCCCGGGAAATTACAATTTTATATGGCTGCATGTTTTAGCTTTAAAAGCCTCTAAGAATTTATGATCCACTTGCAAAGCAAAAGTAAAATTTTGGGTGTTTAGAAGCACTTCAAAAAATCTTGGCCTAAAATTTTACCTATAACTGAAGAATGTGAAGTCAATAAAGCAAAAACTAGGAAGGTTAACACTGATTTATTTCTCATTCTAGCATGACATATTTTTCCTTTAAACAGCAGCATATGAAAAGTTTCTCTCTCTTAATGATGGCACAAAGTGGCAACTCCACCTCACCAAAGAACTCCAACCTGCAAATCATTATGTCCTATTACCATTTTTTTCACAACGTACTCACATAAAAATCTCTCACCTTATTTTTACCTCTAAATAACTTGTAATAACTTAAATCTAACTTTTCATTTAAATAATGACTACTGATTCACCATAGTGTTAAATTTACAAATTTACAAATCTGACTTTGAAAGGTTTGTACTCTCAAAACATACACTATAATCCTGGCCACCCTTTGAATTCCTATCTTTCTATTAAGCTAATATAAATTTAAATCAATTCTTAAATAGATTTTTAATAGTATTACAAATTATTAGCTCTAAAATTTTTGAATTTATGAAAGCAAGAAATAAGGAGCCTAATTTTTTTTTTCCACTGGGAAAGACTTTGATACAGGAATACTTTTGATACAGAGATGTTGTGCCTTCATACAGAGGCATGTCTATAAAAGGCTGCTCATTGCAGCCCAGCCTGGATCCCTCTCCGCAGTGGCTGTGTACGGCTGGGAGAGCTACACAGACTCAGAAAAAAATAATTCTCCCTCCTTGTTTTATCTTCATGAATAAGAATGGTTATGATGGGATGAGAGCATGTCTCATGATCACATACTACTAAATACTGCATATATTCCATACAAGAAAAGAGAAGCAAAACATTTTTAATAAGAAAAATCATGTGACTATCATAGGTAAAATATCCTGCTACAAAAATTTTCCTCTGAATGCCCTAACATATTTTACCTACTATAACCTTACTGAAATTTTTCCCTTGCTTGGGTTGGGATAAGTTTTTATTTGATAACTGGGAGAGAAAACAGAGGAACAGGGGAGTAACTTAGAGTTTTAAAAGTTATATTTCATTACTGGCAAATTGTGGCATACCATCTGCATCACATATATTTTAGTGTGTCACCAACCCACTGCAAAATTATGGACAACAAATGCTGAAAAAGAGCACTCTTCCTCACATACGTATATATTTCCATGCCTACGGTGGCATAGCACAAGTCTCGATCCACCAGTACAAACCTGTGTGCAAGATCTGACCTTACAGTCAGCAACAGATGTAACAAAACTGCCACTGCCAGATAGTATTAAAAGACTACAGGATCACCAGAGTGAGATCATATGTGACCTGAGCCATCAAATATGACTTAGTGCAATATGTGAAGCAAGCCAGGTGAGTTTTGGCTGAGCATTTGCAAACAGCAGAGTGAATAAACCATTCACATGCACCAGAGTCACTTTTGGAAGGATCAGCTGAACAGCTGATGTTCCTGCATAGAGTGATCTCCTCTCCAATGCTATTAAAACAAAAAGAGAGAGAGAGAGAGAAACATAAGAAGCTGTTCCCTTCCCCTTGCATCGTGTTGTTTTTAGAAGAAAGAAGAATTGCACAAAACAAAGTGTTGACTCACATTGAGAAAGACTGAACTTGGGCATTTTATTTCCCCCCATCTGAGTTTCTCTTGGCTTACAAATCTGTACCACCCAAGATCACAAATCACAATATTTGTTTTTCAGTGCATGCTATTTTTCATGCTGTATCAGGAACGCCTATCCACAGCTGGCTCCTCTAGTCCAGTTTTATTTTTTTTTCTATTGAGAGATGGCCTAACAAAGGGAGAGTCTGGTGGCCTCTGAATGCAGTTTTATTTTTCATAAATGTGTTGTGCATTCCATATACTGTGTCTCCCCATTTCTCCCTCTCCTGGCCTGTACGACTTATCCACCACCCAAAGAAGTCCCCCGGGGTTGCACAAGTGCCACTTTCTGCTTGCACATTACTATTGGAGCCAGAGAGCAGTTTAGCCATTCCTAGTAGATACTTTGAAAGTATAAAAAAAGTTATTTCTGGGTTAAGATGTCTCGAATAGCTGTAGACGAGAATCATCTTGCCATACCTCCTGGAGGCCATGATATTTGCAAAGCTCCCTCTGCACAGGGCCTGATAGCCAGCAGCAGCATTTGGCAACAGCCTCTGTCTCTTTCGGAGCCTGAATGCGGAAGCATTTTGCACGTTCATTACTGTGAGATTTGGCAATAGCCCCCCCTGCTCTCTGCAACTACGATGTGAAATAAGGGGTGTGTGAAGATTTAATGCTGAAGGTCTAAATGCAGCTTGGAAATATATTTCTACAAGAATAAACTTGTTTTTCAACGTAAGAGGTATAGAGTATACATTCCTTTAAGACAGCGATGAAAATGAACGTGGAAATCTTCATGTCGACATGCTTGGATTGATGCCACTATTTTGATCTACCTGGGAAAGGAAATGACTTGCCAGACGTACAAGCAGGGCTTGAGAGCCTTGGGAAGCGCCGCTCAGGGCGTTCCACGGCCGGGCCCTCGGGGCAGCTTTTGGTCACATCTGCAGCACCTTCCCAGCTGGCTAAAAAAAAGAGGGAGCCAAAGATCCAGGTAAGAAGAAAAAGGTTATAAGAAAGTTCCAGAAAGGCCTAATTCTTCTTTTCTCGCAAACTGCTGATGAGAAGTCTGCACTGGTCCCTCATGGGCTTCCACGCGGTCCTTTCTGGCTACAGGATCACTTGCTTCTGTTGCTCCTTGTAGCTCATTAATGCCTTTGTCTCCCAGGACTCTTTCACCTTGGAAAACGCTGTCATCTTCTGATTATTGTCAGTTATCGCCACCACGCAAGCTCCTCATAGCCCCCCAACGCCGAACTGCTAGAGCAAGTTCCTCACACGTGCCCAATTTCAGGAGCCGGTGACCAGGCGGAGCCACCCTGGGCACGCTTCCAGATGGGCCCCGCGGCCATGTTCTGGCCCTGGTGGACAGTACCGCTCCGGAAAGGCTCGCAGAGCACCCCGTGCACCCCAGTGCATTGGCACCATTGCCTGTGGCAGCGCTCATGCCCGTCCATGACCAGGCAGGACGCCAAGGCCTCCCCGAGCTGACACACAGGCTGACACACATCTAACTTCAGCCCCACACTGAGGTGGCTGGAGAGGAAGCCAGGCTTGGGAGGCCTCCCCTGGGCTCCACGTCCTCCACGAGGTGTTTCAGAGAGAGCCTAACTGGAATATTAGGGAATATGGAAACGGTGACACTCCGGGACACCAAGGCTGGCGAGGGCTTTACGGGCAGCCCTGGCCCCCGTGCTGCTGTGGGTACCAAACCCCTGGAGCCGCCCAGACTGCACAGTCACATCAAAGGGCTCCTCAGACCTCGCTTAGGACTTTCCTTTAAAGCCTGCCTGTCTGACAAGTACAGTGGCATTAAACTGTACACACATTTTTTTTTTTTTTTTTAAACAAAACTTCCAAGTCTGACAGGCGAGGGCAGAGATGGGATTAGGCAAACGTCTTATACAGAAGGTTCCTCTTTCTGTGTGTCAGTGCTAAGTGCTTTCTCTTGGAGAACTATACAGTACTAACTGAGCCGGAAACAGCTATTTAAAAAGTGATTATAGTGTGACATTTTTGTTTGACCCGACATCAAGCCATGTGCAGCTTTAATGTCAGCAAAGCTGTTTGCTATAGGAACCGACAGGCCCTAGCACGCTTAAATGCGCGCCGTGCCTCTCTTAACTCTGCGCACCGGCCCCACTCGGTGCACATGAATGACAGCAAGGTCGAGACGTGAGGCGCAGCGCTGCCTGAGCTGGGATGAGTGACTAGTGAGTTGGGTTGCAGCAAGGGGCGCCTCGGGAGGAAGGCAAAACAGTGGGTAATTGAAGTCAGTCTCAGGTTAGAAAGAAGGGGCCCGTGCATGATGTGGCTTTGGCTCAGCAAGAGACGCCAGTGGACCTGTTTGTTCCTCGGACGTTTGAGGAGCTCAGACATTTAGACAAAAACAACTTTTTATTTTTTGGCATCGGTCACAAGAGAGAGGGGGGACCATGGCCCTGGGGCCTGCACCTACAGTGGTCTCCCTGCAGCCTGCAGCACGTGCAGTAGTGTCCGGTGGCCTGGGGTCCCTGAGTGCACAGGGATGACAGAACCAGTGCCGGCCAAGCACCCAAGGCAGCTGCATGGGGTCCCTGGCACACGGGGATGATGCAGCCAGTGCCGGCTGAGCAGACATGGCTGCCTCATGGGGTCCCCGTGGGCAAGAGCAGCCTCAGAGCTCTGTCATCAGCGGGTAAAACTACAGCGGGCAGAGGGAACAAGGACAAGGGAACAAGGACGTCTATATAGGTCCGACTGGAGCCATGCGTCTGGACACTGCTCCAATGTGACTCTTCGCAGAGCCCAGAATAACAAACAAAGCAGGGTGTCTTTATTTTTAAAAAAGTTGCTTCCAGTAATGAGGGTGGGTGGGGGAACTTGAAAGGAAGCAGAGCTGTGATAAAGCTCCCATTTTGTTCTTGTATGTCAGAAAAAACGATGTGCATTATAATTGAGAGTGCCCTTGCAGGTTTATTTGTCTTGACATTGTTACACACCCGATCACATCTGATTTTGGAAGCCAAGCAGAGTCTCATTTGGCCATCACTGTTAAAAATGCTGTAGACTTTGGGGAGGATCTGTATTCTCATTGCATGGATATACAGTGCGTGTTTTTTTGTGTGTGTGAACAAGATTACTCAGTCTCCCAACTTTAAACTACTGTCGTGTACCACATATTGACAGAGTATAATAGCATGAGGGATTTGTTTTTTTTTTTTTTAACTTGTGAATACTATTTATTCTCCTCCAAAGAACACAGAAAAAAACAAGCCATTAGAGATAGGAAAGAAATTCTTTAATTTGTGTCTGCTTGCTGTTTACTAAATGCTGACAGTGGCAGGGACTGTGAAAATCCCTTCAAAACTTATTTAAGTATCGTAAGTGTAAACAATATAAGCTTATTAAGAGAAAATATATATACGTATATAGAAAAAAAAGGATATGAGGGGTAAACAAAGGACAGGGTTTTTTTTGTTTGTTTTGTTTTTCCATTGTATTTGGGGTTCCCTGCTGTTCTTAGTGCTTTCATTAACAAAAAGCTTTATTATCATAGAAAAGTTCCTTACTTGGTCGTTTATCTTAGAAAAGATCAGATCAAGCCTCGTCTTCTATGATTTTTCTTGGGGGCTCCCAAGCAAGACTTACATTTGAACAAAATTTAAATGATTTAAATTTATTAAAAATGTTGATTAGTCATTGAGGTTAAATAAGTACTACTGAGAGAATAACCAACACAGCTGGAACTGCTTTCCTCTCTTGCTTTCTTACCAAATACCTGCAGTGGGTAGTTCTCTGGCCCTGAGTGGATCCTGCACCTGAGAAAGAAGATCAGTATTTGCCAAAAAAAAAAAAAAAAAAAAAAAAAAGCTCCTCTTTGGGTATCTTCCACCTTAACAAAAGAAACAGACCAGGCAGAAGCTTCATTTGACTGTAAGTCTTTCACAGGTAGATGGCCTGAGACAGATTTATGCAGTTCTGCAGCCCTTCCTCGTTAAATCAAGATGCAAGAGATTTCTAAAACAGTACAGAGAAACCCACAATTACTGAAGCAAGGCAAGTTGTTTTCAGTTTAGCAGGTCTTTTTTTTTTTTTTTTCCCTAAGCCAGGCTTGTGGTTTCATTTAGAGTCTGAATGCTCCCATTCTCTGAGAAGTCCAGTGGCTTTTCAATAGCAGAAGATCAAATGATGTTAATCAGGCAGCGTGGCCTAATCCTCTAATTCAGCTGCCTTTTTACATTAGGAATGTCTTGCTCATGTAAGATTGATTTGCTCTTAGATTGACTTTTTTTTTGTTAAATGTACTGTTTGGAAGTTCTGCTCCTGGCTCTGCGGATGTGTTACATCTACTTGCCTGAGGAGAGGCCGATTTTTGTCTCTGGTTGCAGCTCTAGAAAGGCAAGTGTTAAGGGTTCTGACAGGAAACCTCTTGTTAATGACAGAAAGCCCAAGATGTTACACAACAACAAGAAGAGCATTTTCCTCTCTGGTAACGATCCCACGAGTTCATCTACACGTCATGAACACGCCACAGTGAGCTCCTGTGGACTAGAGCAAGTCTATCCTGAGCACAGTTTCTCCTCAGCCTCCTGATGTACCTTCCCTTGATAGTCACACACACTCTAAAGGCTGCTCCCCCTTTTTGCTCCTTTTTCTTCTCTTTTTTCCCTCATGCGGAGACTCTGCTGCATGGCAGGGTAGCGCCGCAGCTCCCGGCCTCCTCGCTAGCCCCTCTCCAAGGCCTTGGGCTGGTTACTCCAGGAATAAATGGCAGCTCGCACGGCAGCCTCGTGCAGGACAAGGGAGGCAGCAGCCGGCGGCACTGCAGCGCGGCTGGCCACGCTTGTGAGCGCTACGGGCGCCGCTGGGCAGACTGTCAGCACTGATTGTGTCTACTCACCCGCACGGCAGCTCCCCTTCATGAGGGTCAGATGAGGGAATCCAGCCATCAGAGACCACATACACTTAATGCCCGTTCTCCTTCACACATTTGGAAGCCAAGCTCTGAAAAGTCTAAGGACGGGCGTTTCTCCTGCCCACAACACATACACGTTTGGATTTCTGCACAAACTCCGCGGCCAGGCTTTCCTGAAGCACTGAGTGTTCTGGCCAGATGTGTTAGCACCAAGTTAGCCTTAGTGACTGCAGCACAGGTGAAGCTTCACTCACCTGCAGGCCAGATTTAAGTGACTGTTCACAGACAAAAGCAATCAGTGTGTGTGACAGCTCCTTTCTACATGAGTACGTTCTACAGCTTTAACCTTCTCCATGTGCCTGCTAGAGCTGCAGAGGAAGGCATGAAGCAGCCACACAGCCCTTGGCTGGACACCAGTGACGGGTGCCTGTCCCAGCTGCACTAGCGCTGCCCAGGTAAGGCAGCTCAGGGAGCAGACCTGCACCAGCTCCTCCTACCTTGCTGCTAAGGTTGCCTTGTGTAAAGCAAGATGTAGCCTCGTTTGGAGCAGGAAGAGAAACATTTATAGCCTCTGGCAAGCACTCTCTAATCCTTCTTTTTTCTCTTCCACAGGACACAGGGGCTATTGTTCCTGCCTATTGGATCTGTGATAGGTAATCACTCAGCTATATACACTGAGCCACGCTTTTCTTACATGTTTTTTCCCTGATATATGATAATGAATTAATCCATATGTTACCTTTTTCCAAAGATATTTCACCAAGACGGTGTTTGCTGTATCCACACTGTGTTCCAGCAGAACAGAGAAGAGTTTTAGAAATCCCCAGTGTTTTTACTGACACAAACCACAAGTTGAGATTAAGTTCCACCTTAAAAGTAGTTAAGGTTTCTGTCCACACTCACCTGGGCTTCGATGATTTTCATACTATTGTGCCATATATGTAAAACAACCTCTTTCCTTCAGCGCTATTTTGTTAAAGAATTTACAATATAATGTAAATGTGACATTTGCTAACAGCAAATGCGTTTGAAGTAGAGATTTGCAGGCAGAGAGCGCCATCTCCTGCTACTAAATACAAATACTCTGCAGTAGCAAGATGTGTCGTTTAGGATTTACACTTTGGAATTGTCAACTGCTACTGCAAAAGGTGTAGCAAAAGCCACCTTAGCTTGATGAATGATTGAGAGTTAAATCCTAACAGTATTTTGGTAATCCAGTAGAGAGACTTTGCAAAGCCCTGCTAACACTTCCGAATTAAATTAGAAAAACAGATTATAATTGCAAGGAATTCAGGCTGCAGATTTGTTTCTCTTTTGAAGCTCCTCAGTGAAAAATAATACAAAAAACTTCATTTTTTAAATTTTTACTACGTTATTGTCCTTTGACCCTTCAGAGATTTCAGTATGTAATTAACACTATATATGGAGCCCATGTTAAGGACTTGGAAGTAGTCACATCTATACACCTTAAGTCCTGTACTGGTCCAGGCACTGTTCCACGGCAGCATTCCGTCTGTGGAAGAGTCTAAGGAGCGGCCTAATTGTAGCCTACAACTACTGGGAGGTAGGTAACAAACATGACAGTGTCAAACACTTCTTTGCAGTGGCAGACAAAAGCAATGACCAGAAACTGTGCCTTGGAAGTCCAGAGAGAGCATTATTTAAAAAAAAAAAAAAACGTAACAAAAACCTGTTTACACAGGCATGCAGAAGATGTGAAGTTTTCACCTTTGAGTGGTTTCATGAGTTGTGAAGACAAAGCTATAGCAAATCTTACCCCTTTGAGTGGGACCTAGTCTAGGCAACTTCCAGAGGTCAGAATCACAGAATGGTTGAGTTTGGAAGGGACTTCTAGAGATCATCTACTCCAACCCCCCTGATCAAGCAGGGACACCTAGAGCACGGGCCACAGGGTTAAAAAAGAGAATATCACCAAGGGCACTGGGCCTTAAGAGACATGGGAGTGTTTGGATAGGACAGAAGGAATGAGCTGCTAGAAGCCTTAGAGCTAGGCGTGATGTAGAGAGGCTGTCTCATGCTGAGGCAAAGTAGCCAAAGACACGAAGCAGTATGGATAAAAGGCCCCTTTACAAAAGGATGTGACTTGAAGACCCCCGCCCCAGGGAGACATCATTGCTATGGCCAAGCAATAAAAGCTTCTTCCTGCCCATCATCTTGGTCATCTCCAATCACATTTTTGTGAAACAAATCTAAAACCAACGATCTTCCTGCTCAATGATCCAGTGAAAAGGATCCTTGTATATCCTTTTCAATGCTCACCGAATTGTTGTGTCTGGATCTATTATTAATTCAAAAATACAGTGTAAGTATGCACACGAGCAAAGAAAAAGTGCTCTGCCATCTGTTGATACCTGGCGAACTGCAGATGCTCTTTCCTGAAAATCAAAAATTTATTGCCATATGTAAGCCATTAAATGGCATTTCAGTTCACACAACAATAAAAAAATTGCAAAGAAATACAAGGTATTGTGAAAGAATAAAGAAGGATTGTTCTTTATTCTTCTTTCAAGCTGTAGAAGTGATGAGAAGTGGTTGTTGCCAGATGCTGGAAGCCCCTAACCTCGTGAGTTGAGCATTAGTTCTCTGAGTGCAGTAACTGAGATAACCATCCTGCCTTCCCTTAGTAATTATATGAGCTTGCTCCATTTCCCATGTTTTCATTTCTTTAAGCATGTTAAATGATATATCAGCTTAAATCTAATTATGGAGATACTCAGAGAAGGCCCCATGACCAATTCATTTTTGCAGAGCTCAGCTTCTACTTCTCCCGCTATCATTAGCGGCACTTTTAAGAATCTAAGAAAAGCTCCTTGGGGAGTTTATCAATAAACACTTTTAACAAAATCACTCTGGCCAGGAAAGTTCATACAGCCAAAGTTCATACATGCCGTACACTGCAATCTTCTTTTATCATAAAACAGTGAGTTATACAAGCATATATACTACGGGCGTCATGTATTCTTATTAGAATACTTTAAAAAAGTATTCCCTTAAAATAAATAGGTGAAGGAAGGAAAAAAGAAAGGATGAGGGAGGAGAGGGAAGCTCCCATCCGCTCTCTCCTCCCGCCGCCAGGGCGGACGTGCGGGGGGGCGGTCCCGCCATGGCGGCGGGCGGGGCGTGCGGGCGCCGCGGGGCTCATGGCGGCGGAGGCGGAGCGGGAGGCTGCTGTGGGGCTCATGGCGGCGGACGGTGCGCGGGGGTTGCTGCAGTTCCTGCGGCTCGTGGGGCAGCTCAAGGTGAGCGCGGGCAGCGGGGCCGGCCCGGCGGCAGGGAGCGCGGCGGGAGCAGCAGCGCCCGGGGGAGGCGGCGCGGGCCGGGGGTGCCGGGCGGGCGATGGCGGCGCCTCGGAGCGAGGTGTGTGAGCGGCGATGCGCCCCGCAGCGAGTGCCGCGCACGGGCTGGGTGCTGAGGAAGGTGGAGCGGCCCGAGAGCGTCTCCGATCACATGTACCGCATGGCCGTCATGGCGCTGGCCGCCGGCGACGCCAGCCTCGACAAGGGCAGGTGAGCGAGGCGCCTCTGGTCGCACACCTCTGGTCATGGCGAGGCGTAGAAGTGCTTTAAAAGTGCTCCTTGTTCTGCCCCCGCTTCCCGCCAGGTGCGTGCGGCTGGCTCTGGTTCACGATATGGCCGAATGCATCGTTGGAGATATCGCGCCTGCGGATAATGTCCCCAAAGAGGAGAAGCGCAGGAGAGAGGAGGTAGGACACCCTGCCCGGCACCTCGGCACAGCCTCCGACCTGCTTTTGAAGGCTCCAGTGGCGGGGAAGAGACCCGCGAAACTGTGAGACTTGTTGTCAGTGCTGTGCAAATGTGCCCCAAGTAACCAAAGTGGGGGGTTGTTTGGTTGGTTTCTTTTTAAACACTTTGTTGTTACATAGACAAAATGAAGAAATACAAACTTTTGGAAGGGGAACAGAATTAGCTGTGTACCCACCATTAATTCCAGTACTGACACTATTTTTTTTTTTGTTCCTGAGATATTTGTTATATTTACTAGTCTTAACAGCAAGTGGGGAGCTGAGAGTAGGTATCCCAAATAGATGACATTTAATGCGTTGTTTAAGAGGCCCTTGGATGCATCAGGAGCTTTATTTAAGCAATTTGCACAGGAATCCCCATGTAGATGCCAATTTTGTTATTACTCTTTGCAGTTTGGCTTGATTTACTTTGCCCGCATATACATATCTAGACTGCTGATTTGTTGATGCTGGATTGGTGTATTATTTGAGGAAGGAGGAGAGAAAAAAAAAAAAAAAAGCCAGTCTTTTAGTCACAGCTAGAGGGCACCTTGCAGCCTATTAGTTTCTTTTGAAGCCATAATTAGTTCTTCAGATTTTTCCACTTTTTTTTTTTTGACTTACGTGTTTCAGCTTGAGGGATGAGGGTTTATGACTAATTCTAAGAGTAAGCTGTTTGCTAAGTAAGTGCAACTTAAAGATCAAAGTGCTGTTAAGAATTCTTTGAATTCTTTTGTTACCAAAAAGACCATTTAACCATTGTTACCAATGGTTAAACTTCAGTTTTTCTGAAAGGAATAGTTGTTTGCATTTAGGCATGTAAAGAAAAGTTTTGATGCTTACAGACTTTTCTGAAGTTTTTATAGCTTCTTCTGCTCCCATTTAATTCAGTAAGACTTTTTCATTGACCTCATGAGAAAGAGGATTGAGGGCGTACTGAATACTTATGCTGACCCTGGGCTTTGGGGTAAAATTACTCTGAGAGTAATGTTTTCATCAGGTGGCTTGGCCTGAATCACCAGTACTTTGCTATTGACTTCCCTCTTCCCCTCTGCTCTGCTGCTTATGTTGAACTGTTTTTGAAGCTTGCTTGCTTGTTATGTAAATTTAATCAGGTATTCTCACTAAGGCAGTAGAAAATTAACTTGATTTAATAGATTTTTTTTTCTTTTGCCTTGTCTCAAGTGCATAAAGAGTCATGGCCTAAAACTTTGTTTTTGTTTGTGGTGCTGATTGTTTGAGAAGCAGCCCTGTTAGTGGGAAGCAGCCCAGAGGCAAGCCTGATTACTAGGAAGAACAAGAAGAACTTGCTGGTTACACCATTAGTTTGATAGAGCATTACACCTCATCCCAAGATTTTTTGTTCTTCGTAGTCTTTGAATGTAGCACATCAGCCTGGTGGCATTGCAGGTTATTGCTGCAGGGCAGGGCTGGCATCTGGCAGCAGATCCCCAGCATTTGACTTGCCTGTTTGCCTCTGGGCTTCTTTATGGAGTCTTGTAGTTACTGGACACACTTCCAGGTTCCTTTTCTGTTGTTTTGGATGAATTCCCTAGCAATGCATTGAAGCAGCTTCCAAGAGGATCCTGTGCTCAGTGCTCCCACTGTTCTGCTGGCAGGTCTCTTGGTGTACACGTGTGCTTTTTGAAAACTGTTGTCTAGGATATGCTCTTACAAACCTGGTAACAAGCAGTTAATTTTTTTAAAAGATAATGTGTGCTTGCTCAAGGCATGAAAATGTGCAAATTGCTTTTTTTTTTTTTTTCCTCCCTCTTCTCTTCCTCCAGGCAGCTATGCAAGAGATGACCCAGCTCCTATCAGAGGACCTAAGGAAAGAAATCTATGAACTCTGGGAAGTAAGCTTGCAGTCTTTTATTCCTTGGCTAGAGTTGAGGGTGCTCTGGTGTTATAGGATTCAGGTGGATTTTGCCTAGGATGTAAGGATTTCTTTTTTGTTTGATTGTTTTGTTTTTTAAATGAAGAGTGTGAGTGAAGATGACTTTGAGATTCCACTTAAAAAGGAACCATAACTGAATAACCAGCCTCTGACTTTGCAGAGCACCAGGTAAACCCTTTCAGGGCTTGGTTTGACAATTGAAAGAAGAGTTTGCTCTTTATGGCCATCCTCTTGAGCTCTTACTTTTCTACTTAGAATGTATTTAAGTTCCATCTATTCCATATGCATATATTTTGCTGCATGCAAAGGCTAAAGGGATAAATGAGCATAAGCAAATTTGGGAAATAGTGGACGTTTGCGTAGTAAACAATGGTTCTATTTCCATTTGAAAGCCTCTGTAACAGAACAACAGTAGTTTCTAATAGGTAAGAATTGTCTTGCAGATTTTTTTTTTACGTATTTTTTCCCCTATTTCCTTTCTTTGTTATTAGTGTATCCTGCACAGCAACAAGAATGATCTAAAAATCTAATACTGGCAAGTAGCCCACTGGTCTTACTTTAAGTAGAGCA
>JAVCKT010025464.1:0-11014 GCA_032273925.1 Rhynchotus rufescens | reverse complement strand
TGCACTTATACATCAGGACTGTTTTACAGCTATCTGTAAACAGCTTGTTTCTTAATCTTCAGTTCTCGTTAAAAGTGTTTATTTTAGTTTTATTTGAAAAGAAAGGAAATACATGCTCAATTGTTTTTTAGTATAATTATCTGACTGTAGGGAAACTGAATGAATTTAAGGATAATAGTGTGAATTTGTATCACTGAAATGATACTTCCTTTATCTAGTTTACCTCCTAGCTTAGTTACCATCTAGTTTATCTCCTTTATAATTTGAGAATTAAGAGAGTTTTCCAAGCCAATGGTGTTGGGTATCCAAAGAAAATCTGAGAAGACATCTTATAGATTGCAGAATACCTTTCAGTAGGAGATTCAAAGCTTCACCTAGAAAAATAAATCTGTTTCTAGTTATTATCTGTGCCTAGTTATTGTTATAGATCTCCTTTGCTGACTAACTTTATTTCTGAACTTTCTGTTGGATTTTGATTGAGGAAAAAATATTTGCTGGGCAAATGTATGTTTGTTCCCTAATTATTTAGATTCTAGTATATAGAGAATTACTGTGTCATTTTCTAGAGTGTTTGTTGATGTGTGGTTAAATGTATGAAAATGAATTGAAATGACTTTGGTAAACAGCATTGTTTTACGAATGCTGTTTGTTAATTACAGTAAGTACTGTAAATATTACATACTTGTGTCCATTTTTGAAAGCCAGTGTAGTAGAGATTAATGGGATAGATTTTTTCCTGCTTTTAGGCACACTTAAAATCAGTTGCTAGCTATTGATGACTTCGAAAAAGAACTTCAAGAAAAAGAAATAATCTTCAGTATAAACCTACGAGTCTGGTAATATAAGTTATAAGGTGTCCGTTTCATGGTGTATGTTAACATGAAAGAGAGTGGGAGGGAGGTGGCCGTGCAGCTGCTGTGCCCGTGGGATCTGAGCTGCCGCTTGCGCTAAGGTGGCGCTTTGTATAAACGTCTTACTCTGCGTCTTATCTAAGTTCAAACACTCTCTTCCTTGTTCCCCCCATGATTAAGGGCATTTAAAAAATCTTGTGATTATGAAGTGGCTAAACTCAGGGCTGGGTGGGGGGAGTACAACAAGGGTGTGTGTGTGTGTATATTTTATAGATAGATAGATATAGATATATATGAAAAAGGACAGTACATTGCTACAAAAGTTCTGCCGTTCATTTCCAGTAGGCCCTACAGGATTGCTTTATCTGTCAGTCTGGAATAGATGCAGCGTAACTACCCTTGTCCCCTGCCCCCATCTTTGAAAGATGAGGAATTAAACTAGTCTAAAATTCATCTGAACTAGTATATTCTTCATTGTAAGCAAAGTGCTGGCATAACTTTTAGTTGAAATCCAGCACTTAGGCAACTTACACTTCATGCTCCTGGTGTCAGGCCCATGTAATCTTTTGAGCAGTGAGATCTCTGGTAAACTAGTAGTGTTTTGAATTCCTGGAGCCTGCTGATTCTCTTGGTGCCTTCAGTGTCTCGCAGCAGTGGATCAAGTTGCCCCTTTCAGCCAGGGATGCAAAGGCCTCCAGAACTGGAGCTAAGCTGAGCTTAAATTTCTTCCTGAAATGTCACGTGGAACACGTTGCACTCTGACAGAATAGGAGTGATGAGTGCAACTGTCCCATGGGGTTACCAGGTAATCCAGGGAAGAGGTTTTGGCAATATGGGTGTTGTGCACGATTGGACCTTCATACTAGCAGAGAGGGAGCCTGCCCTCCTCGGTCTGCACTGCCCTGCCTGGTTAGCCAGCCTGGGAACTGGCTTTGCCGCTGTCTCCTCACGGTGCCAAACTTTCCAGCTGGGAAAGAGATTGGAGGCCAGCTCCTGCAAACTGGTATTTAACAGTTCTGCTGATGTTAAGAGAAGAAGTCAGCTTAAGGAAGTTTGGGCCTGAGTGTTTGTGGGCAGGTTTATAGTGTTAGCTTATTTTTTATTTTCTTGCGCTGACAGCCAGCACCATTCTGTGTCCTAACTTGTGGTCTGTGTGGGAATGAGCCAGGGGTATAGTATACAGAGGTATATTTACAGAAAGCAAGTTTTACTCCTTGCAGCAGGCTTTACTCCGAGCAGGCTTTCCTATCGAGACAAGTCCTTCCCTGTCACTTTACTGAAAGTTTTTGTTAAACCCGCAATGTTTAATAATGAATTGATAGAATGGAGGGGTTTTCTGAAGTAACTAGCCAAAGACACATAAGAAAACAAGGTCTTGTACAAAAGCGTTTTCTTGTACAAAAAGTTTTCTTTTTTTTGTTGTACAAAAGGTTTTCTTTTGTCATTATGTGCATATGAGCACATACAAATATTTTCTCTTCAGTCTGGATTGGGAGAAATGGAACTGAACAGATCGCTTATTTTAAGGACTCTGTATAGTATTTTCAATTTAAAAGAGCTTCAGTGTATTACTGGAAAGTAAGGATTGAGATTTTTTTCAGAGTTCTGTGTTTGCAAGGTACCTGATTGTGATTAATGAAAGATCTAAGTTTTCATGTACGATATGGACTGCATTCTGAGCTATTACTAGGCTAACATGCTTGAATGTATGCTTTACATACATAGACGGGATTATATTTTTCCCACCACAAATAAGTAGAAAGTGAATTGAGAAAAAGTACTGAAAATTTGGTTTTACTCCATATTACAGCATAAATGGGAGAGCCCCATTGGCAGAAAGTAGGGAGAAGGAGAGAATACAGCACATCTCCTGGTCCTTCTCTACAAAAGCACATCTCTGGGTTGTAGAGAAGGACGGGGAGATTTACTGTATTGTATTGTCCTCTTGAAAATGTTTTTATGTACCGTTTACTTTATAGAAGTTTAAACTGAGGACTATTATTTGACTGTTTTTTATGTCCAAAGAATTAACAGCCTTTGTTTATTAATATAAAGACAGAGAAACAGAGCTTTTAGGACAGTGGGTCTTAGTCATCCCAACTTCTAGAAAATACTAAAAATAATAAGAGTTCTACTAGGAGCCTTTTAAAACAATTTTTAGCAAACTTGAAGATTTTGAACTTGGTATAATCTGAATTTCATAAATACATAAGGAAATTATTGTGATACAGGGAGAGCATGCTACATATTGGTTGTGATACTGTCCTGCCATTGAATGGTAATTTTGGCCTATGAAGCTTCAGGTGAAGTAAGTTTAAAGACAGACTTAAATAGAGATGAATTGGATGTGTGAAGAGGTGGCTAAGGCAAAGCTTTTAACACTTCATGGTAAGCTCTGGTGGATGTTAGGAAGATGAAATGGCAACTTCCTTTTAGAGTGAGAGCAAATAGACCTCATGGAAATGTTTCTTTTTGATATAAGAAGAAGAAATTTTACTGTTCTTAAGATCAGTTATCTCAATAGTATGTCATTGGAACTCAACTGTCTAGTGTAGAAACTGATTTTTTTTTTTTTTTAATTGTGGAAGAATATCTTAGTTATTTGCTGAAGTGATTCATCACGCTAAGGAGAACTTGATTCTAGTGCTTATTCATCCTATTATTCTCTTTCCTTTCTAAGAGGAGAATAAAAATATTTTGTTTTATAAAGCACTTGATGTGCTGTAGTATTACAAAATGTTTTGTAGTTTTGGACTGTCTGTTATATGTCAAAAACCAAAACCAATGGTAAGACTTACTCATACTGCCTTGCTTTGTACCTAGATCCGAAGATTTGTTTATGTGCAAACACATGAAAAATGAAGCAATGCGAGTTGTTTCTATTTGTTGATGTATGGGGTGAAAAATAAGTCAGTTTTTTTAAAGTCACGTTTTATTTTCTTGAAAAAACTGTTTGATAATGGTAAGGGAAGGTAACTGTGTGTTTAACCCGAGGCTCTTGTAGTTTACACTGGGATGTGGTATTTGACAATGTCCTTGTGGCAGGGAAATGCAGGCCCTGTCTTCCTATAAGCTTCTCAAACTGAGAAAATACTTTTTGTGTCTTTCAGCTTAAGGAATTTAACAATTGAAAAAGGTTTTTAACAGTTGAAAATAACTATTGCACTTGATTTAGGCTTCTGGAGTGGGTGTTTCTCTCTAAGCTTGTCTAGGCATTGTGGAAGAAGAAGAATCCTGCTTTTTGATACCAGAGAGCAAGACCTGGAACCACAGACAAGTAGCACTGGCCGTGGCTTGGGAAAGGAGAGAGGAGGAGAATGAAACTGTGTGCATGTAGGTAGGCAGGAGAGCTGGTATTTGCTGAGCAGCTAGATTTAGGATCTGGAGACATTTGGGAATATTACCAAGATGCACCTGCTGAGCAAGGAAACTGGAACAGGGATTTTAGTTGTTTTTACTGGGAAAGTAGTACAAGGGCTAGGAATTGCTGTGCGGTGGAAGAGGAGATTGAAATTGTGAGAAGACAAAGATAAGGTGATGATCTTGGGACTTGGATGAAGAACCAGAGAAGTTAGAAATGAGGTGGGAGTGGGGAGATGATGCTGATCGGAAGCATCAGAAGGGAGGAGCATGAAGGAAAAGCGTTAGGAGGGTTCCAGGTTAACCCAAGAATCCTGAACTCTTCTTCTCTACTATTTTCTGGTAGAGGCTATGTCTCATTGACTGCTTTTGGTCACAGTATCGTTGTGATTTCCTCATGTAGCTCAAGTGTCAGAAATACACATCACAGATGTGAAGTCATGCTTCTGGGTTGCGCAAGTGTCACCTTATAGAGGTTTATAGCCTTCTGCTTTAAAAAAAAAAAAAAAAAAAAAAAAAAAAAAAGGCAGCAACCTGGAGTAATGGTATACTAAGGCAATGCTAAAGGTAAATAAAAAGCTTGTAAGTCCGAAATGCCTGTATTTCAGAGAGTTAAGAGAGCATCTGCAACTTACATTGGGCCCTCTTGTGCACATGCATTGCTAGTGCTGATAGCAAATGTCACAACTTCTGAGGAAGATGCTGCCCTCTGACTGCGCTGGCTGGAATCGCCTCGGAGATGCCCAGTGTCCCGGCTCCGCATGTTTCTGTGGACTCCTACCACTTGTGGCAGAGATTTCACAATTTTTAAGCTAGATTTAGAAATGTGCTGCTTGGGAGAAGTGTGGGGGAATTGCCAATGAACTGCTAGGTGTTCTGCTGCAGTGGAAGAAAGTGTTAGGTAGCATTTAGTGCTGCAAAATCAGCCAGCCAGAGATCTGGGTCCAGGAAAGAAAAGAAAAAGGTCCAGCTTAATGGTAGCTGAATATTTGGAGGCCGATGTGAATGTGGAAATGAAAGCTGCAGTACAGTATCTTTCAGCTTAAAGAAAGAAGTTAGGATGTACAGTCTTTTCCTTGCAAGAGGGGTGCTGGAGAAAGGCACACAGCTGGTTTGGTGGTGACAGCAGGGACCACAGCAGCGCGTGGCAGTGCTGGCTCTGAAAATCTGAGCATGAGAGAGGCAGACTGCTTAAAAGCGAATTGTTGCACCCATTCCTGGACTGAAATCATGCCAATTCATATTACAAGATGTACACATTTTTTGGAAAAGGGATACTCTTTTTTTTGGAGGAAAAAGAAAAAAGCTTTCATTGTAATAAAATTCCTAGTTTACCAGAAATTCTGCATATGGCATGGTTTTCATTCATTAATTTTTGTAACTAATTTCAATTGATTTTCTGTTTGTTTTTTTGCGAGCTGGTGAATTTCACTTCTGTAGTTTTCTTGTTTTCAGAAGCAAGACACTGGCCAAATTTTGTTGGATATGGCGTATAACCAGTTGGGTGTGACAGAGAAGGAGTATTTTGGTTTACAGCAGAACGAAACATCGGTAGATTCTCCTGTGAGTATAGTAAATAATAAATCTGTATATATCAAAATAGTGTTTGTCTATAAATATTTTAAATCCATCTAATAGTTTTTCATTTCACAGCGATGGCTTGAACCAAGCAAACCTATTAGAAAACAGTTAAAAGGTAAGACTTGTTTTTAATACCTTGGTTGTGACTGTGTAGTCAAGCTTTTCTATCCTCTTACGACTAGAATGAATACAACTATTGAATATTAGTGTCCAGAAGGTAGATTTTCTTTGAGCCTTATCTCTGAATCTTTTGATCAGAACTTTTGGCATTTCTTGTTGCTGTAAATGAAAGCAGTAACCAGTTAATGGTGCCACTGGGTGTAGGGGTGGGGGTGCTTTTTTGTTATTATTTTTAAGTATTTTTGAGTGCCTCTATTGTTCTAGTATTTTTGTGTTTATGAACAGCTTCAGGTAGCACAGAATAAGGAAATAATGAGGAAATAGGAGCTTAAGGACAGACCAATCAGTCCCCACTCCCTGTGATACTGTCCAGGCAGCAGCCTGGGGAATGTAGCCTGGTATGGTAGAGTCACAATTTCTGCTGTAAAGCTTTTTGCATTTGAAAGAGAAATTTGCATTTGAAAGTTCTTTTATTTCTCCAATATGCTGGAGAAAGAAAATAAAAATACATGGAATTAATATGGTGAACTTCTGCATTTTGTGTGTGTGTGTGTACGTAAGGTAGGGTTAACCCTTGTCCTAAATGAAGCCCTTAATGGATTTGCTGCTTTTTCCTTCATCTAATCACTATAGGAGGGAGCACAGATGACAATTAAATAGTGCCTTTAGATAAAATAGCATATCCAAAGGATTTTAAGTTGAAAAAGCCACAGTTCTTGAGAATATTTTCTTCTCCTATTTGGTACGGGCGATCAGAGAAAATTTCTCATGGCTTCTTTCTGTTCCAGGAGAAAGCGTATGAGATTGGAATGTGATTGATCATTCATGTGTTTTTTCTGTAAATGTAGGCATTAAAAACATCTGATTCTCTCCCTTTTAAAGAGAAAATTGATTTGCTCTTCTAAAACATTGCAGGAGGTTTCCCCTGCACCCTTTGTTTTCGCGTAAGGTTTTTTATACCCGATCCCAACACACTTCAGCAAGAACAAACCAGGTAACTTCTATGTTTACTCTTCACCTCCATAAACGAAGAATAAGTAGAGTCTGTTCCTCTTGCTGTCCCCCTCCCATTAGTTTGGGGCAACTATGGTTTATTCTGAATATAGCTTTCTATAACTTCTTGTATTAAAAGTGTTTGGAATTCACTGTTTGCATGGTCTGAAAAGAGGGATTTCTACTATACACAGCCCAAGTTTCAAAAACAAGAACACAGTATAAACTAATATAAAGAGGTTAATTGATTTACACCTTCAATACTTTTTTGAACCCTTCAGCAATTGAATTACCTGCCTATTTTTATTTTTCTTTTATTTTCCTGACCCCATAATTATTCAACTGCCATTATTTAAAAATATTGTTCATTTTTTAAGCTATTTGTTTGTCCTTAGTCTGTGTTAAGAGAGCTGTATCACCAGTAAATCAGTATTTTGAACTTGTACATATAGTGGACTGAATTTTGCAGGGCTGTGTGTAGGGGACTCCCTATTTCGGGAAGAACAGATAAATCCTCATGTTCTGTGTTGTCCCTTGCTTTTAACTTAGAATTCTGGTTGGGAATTTTGATGCACTTTGCTGTCTTCAGGTAACTTGTTGCAGAATATTTGTGTTCAGTGTGCATAATTTAGAAATAATTGAGACCCATGGATTTGGCACTTGTAACAGTCTCTTCATTGTCTAAATGTTAATAGTTAATATTTTCAGTGACTGGAGAGTGTAGATAGTAGAAAATTGAAATAATTTTCTGTTTTTACATTTGTTAATCATGCATTTCTAAGTTGTTCTGCAGTTTAAAACTAAAATTACTCAAAGATCAACTCTTCATGGTTTAAAACATCCCATCTTAACATCTCCTCTTCAGCAGTGCTCTTAAGTGAAGTTGTCTAGTGCTATAACGTGAGCAGGACTAAGAGTTCCTGGAGAATTGTTGCAAGAGCTTTTCTGCTTGAAAAATGAACATTAAACTAGTCCCAGGATGGACTATGGATTTTAAATTTAAAATGTTTATACATTCAAGATGAATATTCCTCATAGAAAAGGAGCCCAGTTCTTTATTGGCTTTTGTTCTGCAGCATCAGTTATGGGTCTGAGTTGCGTTGTAGGTGTGTTCTGTAGCACATACAAAATGATTTTTTCTTAATCATTTGACATTGATACTGTGGTCCTGGATTTATTGTAGGCTGCAAAAGGACTCTGAAACTGTTGCAGAATAGTATTTGTATGTGATTACCTATTTGTTTATACCAATATATTCACATACTTCTGTAGTTTCTGAGGAAAACCTTCTCTGTCAATTGCTACTTGTAACCATTTAAACTGTGCCTTTTAAATGTTAAAATCAGTATTTTTTTTTCTTTCTCTTCAAAATGTTTCCTAGGCACTTATTCTTCTTGCAGCTGAAGACTGATATTTTGGAAGGAAGGTAATTAAAAGAATCTTCCCCTTCTTATTAGCTTATTTAAAGAAAAAAAAAAAGCCTTTTCTGAGAGTATTTATTGTTGCTATAAAAATTTACCTCCTGAAATAATGCTTTAAGAAGCAAGTTGTCAGGAAATGTTGCAAATTCTCTCTTAGTTTACTTATTAAGAAGAGGTTAGACATCTGTTGTGAAACTGTGAGTTGTAGCAGATGCTGTGTTCCATGCAGGTATCGTGTCAACCCTAAAGATCATCTTTATGCAGACAAACATATAGCACCTAAAGGCCATCTAAACATAAGGGGCCTGGTGTCTTCAGCAAGTTTTTGCTATTGGTTTTTGCACTCCTTGGGTTATGTTACTCATATGGCGGGCATGTGCTCAGAGGCTCGTTTACCTGTGGTTCCTGTTTGTTTGTGTATTTAAAAGAAAGAGGGAAGAGTCCAAATAATGGCTGCCAAATATAAATATAGAATGCATTTAGGAGTTAGGATTGCAGGAGGTGTTCACTTCTTTCTGTGGAGTCACTTTTACACTGCCTTTGTGCTTGGTGTTTTGACCAGCTTTAGTGTTTGAGTTTAGTTGGGGTATAATAGCAGCTGTTAAAATCACATCCAGAGCCCCAGAAAAATTCCTTTCCTTTTTGATTTCCAGAATAAGCATCCAACAAGGATAGCAGCATGTCCTTTTCAGACTACTTATTTCCATTCAATGAAGGAGCTGTTACACCACAACAGGCTTTTATCATCTTGCTGTGTGGTAACCGAACTTTGTAAGAAAAAGACATTTCAAAGATAAAGACAGGTCTTTATGAACTTTTTCTTTGCAGGAAGATAGCTAACACTTCATTTATACTGTCAATATCTAAATAGAAATTTTTCTTCCTTTCCAGGTTGTCATGCCCTCTTAATTCTGCTGTTGTCCTGGCATCATATGCAGTACAATGTAAGTAGTTAGCAGTTTCTCTTGTTAACAAATGTATGTAACCAACACCTTTTTCTACTGCTTAGCACAGGAAAATAAGGAAGGATTTCTTTTCTTTGTCTATCTGTGTGGAATATTCCACAGACTACACACGTTGCTTTGTTTAAAAAAAAAAAAAAAAATCTAAATAGAAAAGTCCTACATGTTCATTCAGTCCTATAGCAGAAATATTTATTGTTACAGGAATAGTAGTTGTATTTATGTGTATCTGTAGAAAATCTATTGCTGACTGTAACAAGGAATGCTTTCCCTGTCACTGGAAACAAAATATTACAGTAAACTACAGTAACTTGCAAGGAAGCTATTCCAGATAAAGGCAAGATCATCTAGAAAACAGTCGAGCGGGACGGTACATGGATTATTTGAATTAAGTTTTTTGTTGTCGTTGTTCATATAATGCTGCTTCAGGAAACACTGCTTTGTTAGATATGTAAAAACTGCCTGGCACTGTGCAATACATTAAGGTGATTATATTTAAGTAGTCTGCTGCTTTTTTTCTGAGCTGGTTGCTACTCAGAAAGCTTGCTTCTGCTTACTTCAGCAGAAATGAGCTCTACGGCAAAAAAAGTGTACAACATTAGGCTTTATCAGCACTTTCAGAATGACTTATGTCACAGGTGGCATACCCCAGGTTACAAAATAATTCTGTTTTCCCCTTCAGTCTTATTTGCATTTTCTTTTTAGTTCTTTGGATGTCTACTAATGCAGTTGTCTGTTCTAAAAGAGAATGTTTGATAGAGCTTGGTGTGTGGAAGATCAGGAAAGATTATGGAAAAAGTGCTTTATGTCTTTTAGATTTTTCTTTCCTAGTGGATTCTGGAGTTTGTCATGCCACTATTTGCCTCATTTTTCTAAACAGCTTAGTAGTTACCAGTTTAAAGAAACATTTTTTTTTGCTAGTGAATGGCCTTTCTGTTTTTGTTTGTATGATACCTATATTTATTAATATCCACCCCAGCAAAGAATTAACTATTCATAGAGACATTTCCTTTAAAAAAAAATGAAGAGGGAGGGCATTAAATAAGTTTCTCTGAGATGAAATATGGAAATCTCTATTGATTCATGTTTGCAAGGATTCCTGTCAGTGCAACTTGTTCTAAATGTTCTTTTCTTGGTATTTTAATTTCTAATTATACTTTTTAAGGAGGGGTTAAGTTCCTAGATATGAAGTATCTGCTGTTGCCTGAAACTGGCATGGATCATGGATCCTGCAACTTTCCTTGTCTGAAGAGAGGGAAATTGCAGTTGTCTGACAACTTTATGGGTTGCTTGGGCAACATTTACAACAACTGTCATGACAGGGAGAACCAAGGAAGAAGTCCTTCATAGTGTGTGGAGTTTGAGGTTTAATATATCCACTCTTTGTGTGACTTCTAAAAGTTTTAAGTGTGTTTTTCCACATGTGGCAGGTGTGTAGGTAAGCTGCAGACTTGTAAGTTTATGGAGGTGCTAACTGAAATATGTTGGCGATGGCTGTTAGAAATTGAATGCTGTTCTTCTGGGTTGCCTTTTGCCCAGATACCCATCTTTAATACTAAAAAGCTAAAATAAATACCTGTAACTTTACTTTGCCTTCAATTGTGGCATACCTTGTGTTGTCAAATGGTACTGGAGAGTGAGTGAGTGTGTGTGTGTGTGTGTGTGTGTGTGTGTGTGTGTGTGTGTGAGAGAGAATATTGCGTCCAGATAACTATCATGTTAACTA
>JAVCKT010025459.1:0-23722 GCA_032273925.1 Rhynchotus rufescens | reverse complement strand
AACACAATAATGTAAGGTTTGAACAATTATATGCTAATAGCTCTCCAAACACCATTAAGTGCACTACTATCCCATTTTGCCCAATAATGCTGTTTGCATTCAACTGCTCTTGAAAAATATCAAAAACAGTTCAGTTACAGTGAGATCCAGTATTTCCCTATTTCCCTATTTTTCTCAGCAATCAATTATCTAGCACATACCTTACACATGTGCCTCATCAAAAACATATTGGAATTTGCACTGGTATTTTCAAAGCATAAAATCATTTTCAATGTCTAGAATGACTCACTTTATTGCTCCCGGCCTTTATCACCTTTCCTCACTTCATGTCCAATACTAAAACAAGGTTATAAAGTCCAGCTAACCTGAGAGAACAATAAAATTTAGGCTGAAATCAGAGGTAACAAATACAGCAAGCCGAGCCTTGGCCTCGTCTCCGGTGTCTCAGCCTTCTCTAGAATTACACAGGGATCCAGTGAAGCCTCCAAATGCACCTTCTGCCTCAAGCTGGAGGTCAACCAGAGAACTGCTGTGCAAGTGCTTCCCTCGCGCAAGGCTCTTCATTAGGAATCCATTACTAATTGGACCTTTGGCAAACGCCCTAGGAGAGCAAGCTTGCCTTTCAAGCCAACGGAAGGGAGGTGAAAACAAAACTTGCCCTTCAAAAGCGCTTGTGAAAACTACAGTGTATTAATATAGTAACAGGCGCAGTAAAGGTATGCTCAAATGCAGCAGTCTTTGGAAAACTCGTATGCATTGCAGGGGCAATAGTCTTTTTAAAAACACAACAATCCCACCATCCAGGTTAAGGAATGTTAAGTGCAAACGCAAACTAAAATTTTGCCAGTCTTCCTATCTCACAAGCTGCCTATAAAACCTGCGCAAGTAATAGTTAAAAAAGAAACAAACAAAAACCCCATACCAAACACCATCAAGTACAGAGAACTCTCTTTACTTATTCAGAAGTACTTACTCATACAGAACATTGGGTCAAGACAAATCCCAGGAGCCACATCAAGAAAGCCAACTGGAAAGAAGATGAATTTGAAAGGTGCAGGTACTGTCCCAGCACCTCCCATTAAGCCTTATACAGGAATTTAGGTTGGCTCTCATATGACACCAGTGCCCTGTGGGTGCAGTGAGAGATCTAACTCTAACCCACAGCTTTCATCTAACAGAGGGAAGCTCTTCTGCTCTTCCCCATTTCTTGTCTTCCCAAAGTCTTCTCTCAGGTTCAACAGCTCCTCTCTCTCCCCTTCTACATGTGAAGATGGAGTTTTCATTCCCCCTTTTCTTTGGGGCGGTTGCTTTTTAAAGGCGGCGGTCACCACCTCTTCTCCGACGAGCCTGAAGCCACCCAGCTCATGAGCACCAGTGCCGGTGCTATCACCTCACATCTCTGCAAGAGCCACTCTGGTCTTCTGCACTTGGTGGGACTGAGCAGGGCTGTACTCAGAAACACTCCCAAGAGGGGAACGGTCACCAAGTTGTGAACTCTAACACGGGCACTGGACAAAGCAGCATTTCGCTGTCCTCTGCAGCTCGGGACCAAGCGCCCTGCTAGCAGCTGAGCAAGGTAAGTTTGGAAGGTCTCCCCAAAGACACATTCACTGCTCTGCTTCTCACGCTCCTGAAGAAGGGAGGCTGACAAGTTCACTGTGAGAAGTGCTCAGCATGGCTAGGAAAGAGCTTAGCTATTTCAGGGTGCTTGTAAAGTCCCTCAGCTGAATCTAGGCACTAAAAATTGCTATATGTCAAATCTTAGCCACAAATATGAATTGGCTCCCCTAAAGTAGCAAGATTTTAATGAAAAGGGCATTATTGGCAAGATGGAGGCATTTCTCATTTAAAAAAAAGCTGAAAATATTTTAATCTTCCAGAGATCTTTAAAAGATTAAATAGGTGCTTGAAATCACCTCTATTATTTAAAACTCTACATTCAGTGTGTTAAAGCTACTCACAACTCAAGTCCTCTCCTTCATCCCTCTCTCCTGTCCTTTCTTGGGAGTCATTGATCTCCTCCAGGTAACCCTCCTGCAGATGCCTTCACTGCTGTAAACAACATGTGTCCTTTAAAGCTGATCAATAACAGGATAAATAAGTTCCCAAGCACATTATCTGAAAACACAGGTTACCTGCTTTATTTGAATAATCTTTTTTAGACAGCTAGGACATCTGACAAGACAACAAGTTGTCCTAATGCTGAAGAGTCCTTGCCTAATGTTAACACTCACGCCTGGGCTTTCTGCTCTTACAGGTCAGTGCTAAACATGCCCCAAACAACATGTAGGTGCCATCCAAACTGAGCCATGCTCCAAATATCACAAAAGAAACACGTATTTAGAATGGGGCCTTATCCTCTCTTTCTGTACATTATGTTAAAAATTCTTCTTTAGTATGCTAAAGTAGTAAACTCTGAAAATAAAACTAGCTGATTTGTCCTACATGCAGGTCAACCGAAAAGTCTACAAGTGACACGTACAGATAAAGCATAGCACATTAGCCAAGAGAAAAATTTTTGTTGACTTGCATATTTCATCAGGAAAGTGATTAATTAAAATGCCTTAAACCAAGCAGTATCTACAGTAACAGCTTACATGAACTTTCTCCATCTTTCTAAATAAAGAAAATGGGAAAACAACAACTGTTGACTCTGAGGAATTTGACCCACGCGACATCAAAGGTTTGAACCTGGCATTTTTCTGGTCACAATATTTGTGCTAAAGAAATATTCACCTTATACTACTATCTACGAATCAAGTAAACTTTCTTTCGGATGGACAGCATGACACTGCTCAGGATTAGGAGGCATAATCCCTGTTCCCAGCCCTCGGAGAGGACTGCTGGCTGCCCATCACGGCAGAGCACCAGTGTCAGACAGTTTAGGCATAGGCACCCACAGGAGCTGCCTTCCTGAGGAAGCTTCACTGTAGACACAGAACTGACTTGAGGCACCCTCTGCTCCAGGTTTTGCTCCCTATAGGTAGGCGCTGAGACAAGTTTCTTCCCAATTTACAAATACAGCAGCAGAACTGGAGCAGATGTGCTCCATCAGTCTGGCAGTGCTAGAACATCCGAGACTGGGGATTATGACAAGAGAGAAGGTGGTTGTGTTACAACTGTGGCCATCTGAAGAGCTTAGACAGCACTCATTTGTGCACCAAAAGATCAATAGTTGGTGGGTAAGAAGTTTCATGTGAATACATTTCAGGGCCAAAATACATGACCATATACTACAGCACAAAATTTCTGCAGCACCCCATAATCTCTCTCTTCATCCTTCAAAGTGTTTTGGCCTCCATAGTTGACAATTGCATGCATTTTAAAACTGCTCTACAATTGCTTCTTATCAGTAGAAATTTACTGTCAAGAGTAGCCTTAAGAATTACCTCCCCAGTGTTAAACAGTCAAGGTAACAGTGCTGTGCAATGCACCAAAAGCTACTGCTACAGTCCTCAAGGGCAGATAGGAAACGCCCTTAAATTTGAATGAAGGACACTATCTGATTTAAGAAACAAATGTCTCCTTATTCTGCCACCTCATTTTAAGAAGATGAATAGCATTATCAGCTAACACCAGTCTACCAAATGACAGGCAACTGTCACCAAACCTCAGAAAACAAACTTTTCACTGACAATGCTTCAAAGTCACCACTTTGTTATTTAGATCTGAATCTACATATTGACAAAATATGACAGATTTACAGGAGAGAGGTAATAAGCTACAATTACCAGTCCATGCTAACTACAGTTAAAGGGAATGTTTTCCCTTTTCAGAGATGAATATTCTCCTCAATAATATAAGCTTGATATCTTTACTTGGGTAAAGATAAGGGGGAAAAAGTCATTTTTTTTTCCCAACATGAAGAAACTGTATTCAATCCAAGAGAAGCACCTTGGGATCTCTGACTTTAGTGGTTTTTTTTTTTTTTTTTTAAATACTAGCCAAGATTATCTCAAGTACTACTATATCCAAACCACAGCATCAACATGTTTAAGAGCCAGTACAGAAACAATTTGATCTCTATGAAACACCCTTCAGGCGCTTTTCCTTGTTCTCCGTGCCCTCCGCCCCTCTCCCACTAAGCCTGGGTATTTCCTCGTGCTGGTGCTTGGAGCACCGACGCGCCAGCCGGAGTCTCCAGGCTTGCTGGAGAACATATCTTATCCCATGGATTAATGCCTAACCAACATATCGATCTACTCATGAGACAGAGACGTCACAGGGCAGGTTTCCCCATGGTTCCTCCCAACAGGAACTGCTTGGAAAGCCAGCTCCATGCAGCTCCACAGGATCCCTACAGAGGAGCAGGACACAGACAGCAATGAGTAACAGCAACGCAGAGCGGCACCACGCCGGGCTGCCCGCTGAGCCCACAGGCTCCGGCTGCCAGGAGCAGCGCGCTGCCTGCCCCCGGGCACAGCTCCCACTCCGGGGCGCATCCTGCACATCAGCACTCGGATCAACCGCCCCACATTACGAGCGGGGCGCACGCGGGTTTGGCCGCGCAGGGCGAGGGGCACACCGGCCGTCCCGGGGAGCCTGGGCTGCCTCGCGGAGCGGCGGAAGCTTCTGGAAGGCGCGAGGGCGCAGGCTGCGCGCCAGGCGCCCGCTGCCAACCGCGCCCTTCCCGTGAAGGAGAGGTGCGGAGGGAAACACGGAGACGAGCCCCGAGCAAGCGCCACACAGAGCGAGCAACATCGGCAGAGTTAAACATCGTGACGGCGGCAGCTCGGCAGCTCTGCCCTTGGCCTTCTCCTTAACTCCGTTAGATTACGGCCTTGTTCCTTTTATTGAAGAGATGGCCCATGAGCTGCAACCAGGCCTCTCCAGCCGCGTTTGTGGTTTTCGTTGACTTCAGATAAACCCCTAACTCTTGTCCCTGCCTCTCCACCCCCTCCAAATACGAAACGCTCCCTCTACATGAAGCAAAGCCAAACTAATCAGCCAAAAAACCAAAACTGTGTCCGGGAGAAGCTACTTCCCTGAAATTCACTGTGGTCAGCAGCAAGCACCAGGGCAGGACCTCCCTGCTAGGGGCTGCACAGAAACCAACAGGTTTTTTTTCTCCAAAAAAACCCTTCTTGTCCAGAGGAAAAAATGGACTATTCCTGCACGCATGCAGCTTCTGAGAACACAAGAACCTCAATAGTCTGTGGTAATAGATCAAATTTGCCTCCAAGCTAGCAGCAGAAGCCACATGCTCTGCTTTCCTAGTGAATCTCATCCTTCTGGGGCAGGAACATCTGCCCCATCATGGGATCATCCCCCCAAAACCCACAGTTTTCTTCCTGATGCTCGTATGTGAACCAATGCCAAATCAGCTTTGCCTTAACACACCAGCCTCCAGAAGCTGCAGAAATTAGCAGGAGAAAGTACAAAGTTTCTAAGAAAATAGAGCAAGAGCTATGAATTTTATCTAACTATTCAGTAACAGCAAACTGATTATGCAGTAACTTATCCATAATACACACAACAGGAAGTAGAATTATGCATAGCAATTTAGAAAAAGGATAAACTATATCTTAAAAGATCAACAATCTCACTTGGTCGCTTTTGCATTCATTCAAATCTTGTGTTTAGAGCATTATAAGAATAAACTGCCCGTTGGAAGTGACGAAAAGGTAAACAAAGTCCCATTTCACAAACATTACTTTTTTTTTTTTAAGCGTACTAAGTATTTGCCAGAATGTACTCTATCTATAAATCTCTTTCAAGGTCACCGTGTAGTCAAGTGCGCTTACATTAAATATTTTATTTACAATTCTAACATCATAAGCTCACAGAAGGTCAACATTCATAGTTCTCAAGTTTAAATTTTAAAAGTACACACAAACACAAACTCTAAAAATGCCTACATCAAAATACTGAAAAAATAGTGCTTTCATTTTCTGCCACGCCATTTTGTAGTAGACAAAATAACTGCTTCTTTGGGCGACTGTTAATTCTTTACCCATAAGAAAGAATCTGGAGATCAAGTAAGAAAACACTGACCTAACACCTAAATTAATGGTGCAACAAGGATATACTTTTCTTCCTAGCAAATTACTAAAAACACTAGTTTGGAAAACAAGCAAGATGCTCAAAGCTCAATCAAGACACTAAGGTCTTCCAAGAAAAAATGTGGCTTGGCTTTAAATAGCCTAGGACTATCTTCAGCCTGCTTTCTCAGGCTGTGTAGCCCTACTCTTTAAGCCACTTGCTGAAGACAAACACATTAATCTACATCAGGGAAAACGTGTCAAGAGTAAAAATTGTTAATAGCAATCCAATTCAAACAACAGGTTACTTATAGCTGGAAACCATTAAATGAAAGGCAAAGTAGAATATTCTTAATAATCACTAAGAAAATTTGTATGCTCCTTCTGTTGTTACTCACATCTTCTACTGTCATAGCACCCCAAAAGGTGGCCAAAGATTATTACCAAAGATTATTACCAAAGTAGTAGAGACATCTTGGAAAAAAAACTGTTCCAAGGAAGAATCTCCTGGAGCCAGATTATGCCCAAATTCCTACCTAGATAAATGTCCTAGTTTCCTAAGGTCAGAGGAAGTCCTGCAACTCCCAAGTTTCTTGAGCAATACATCAAAAATTGTGTATTATCATACTTAATACATAGTATATTCAGTATGCTATGCTAACGCCTGTTTTCATTCACCTTAAATATATTTCAAGCTGAGACAGAGGGAGGAAAATAAAAAAAGAGGAAAGGAAATTTGGTGCAAACTGCCCCAAGTACTGAATTGTCAAATATTTTCTGAATTAGTAGTAAAAAAAGATACTGCTAGGTCAAAACACGACCAATGATCTTTAAAAAAAATATATTCAGCCTTTCAGGATCTACTCTGAGGGGCAAAAGAAACAAATGAAAAGCAGATCTGGCAGTTTTTATGCAAAAAGCAAAAGGTTGAAGGAAACATTCATCTGTAGAAGCAAGCTACAGATCTATCTACTCATTCAGCACTCAGCCAAGATATTATAAATCATTCCTAATCCAAGAGTTATTTGTTTATGTACATATAAATAAAAGCATAAAGGACATGATTTTTTGCCATTTTTTTGCCTGTCACTCATTGTATTGCTGAACAGGAGCCATCTCAGATACCAAGTTTCAAAAGCACATGCTGCACTGAAGTAATAAAACTTAATTATTAACCCAGAAGTCTTTACTGCCAGGATTTCTGGACTCAATCCAGTATTATCACTATTTCAGTTTGAAGTTTAGTTTTGCCGTATTTGAAGGCACCGTTTTTAAAAAAAAAACACCTTACATCCAAGTACTGGTACCATTTATGTCGACTCGCATTATCACACTTGTTCACCTCCACAGATTCTCCTTGCTTATTTTTAAGGACTTTGTTACCTCTCCAGGCAAGGGAAGCAAACTCTCCTTGAAAACACTAACATCATGAAGCTAAAGGTACAACCTACTAAAGTGCTTCTTTGTATAAGCAGCATTAGCCCATTTTAGCATTAGCCCATTAGCAGCATTTTTTCCCCTCTATGTTAATGCACACCTAGAAATTATTATCGCAATTTTCAAAGGCAAACATTGCCATATCTGCCATATCATTAAATACTAAATTTGGAATAAAACATCAGCAGTAACAACAAGAGAGTTTGATGAGTTTGTGTAACAACTTTCCTCCCTTTGCCTCCCAAAAAGCCCACTTCCCCTTACTTTAAGTATCTATTTCACTAAGTAACAACATAGTAAGTTTTAAACTGTCAAGGCATTAGATCTTAACTTACTGCTTAAAACCCACCCCTCATCATATGGAGCAACCTATGCATTATAGAAGTTACTTTAAAGCTCAGCAAACCTTACTTCTGGCAGAGGGCTGGCCGGTTTGGTTAGGATTCCTCCCACATACACAACATTTGGTAGCGTGGGTCTTGGAAACTCTAGTGCTACATCGGTACAAAGCATCCACAGGCTGGATCCATGAACCAAGTCATACATGGACCGTTCCGGCAGAACCTTGTGCTTCTGCATTATCCTTTCATATTTTGGCAGAACCAAAAAATTGACTCCAAATCTTGATATAATATAAACAACAGTATTTTTAATCCTCTCAAACAGGTTCATGCGATCTGTGAGCAGCGAGTTAAATTCTGGAACATAAGAGAGGGGAGCTGGAGCACCTACTTCTGCTGGATACCAAAGGCCAGTCGAAAAGACAGCATATTTAACCCCTAACAGGTGAGCTATCACAAATCCGCACATCTCGTTAGGATCTACCAGGAGCAGGTCAAATTTCTCCTGTTTCAGGATACGCATGAGGTTTTGGTTGCCCACAATCATGTCACAGTTCTTGGAATAGTGATCCAGGATATCAAACAGTTCCAGGGCTGTCAGTCTCCCAGAGAAAATACTCCTCATTTTGGACTGGAGAAAGTCATCCGAGGTGCTGCTGTTAAAGATCCCTGGGTATCGCTGAAGTCTGTAGTGATTAGACGGAGGAATCTCTCTGCCCTCAGAGAGGAGAAACACTGTCTGGTGACCTTGGTCATGCAAGGCTGAGGCCAGAGTCTTGAAAATATAAAGATGGCTTTCAAACATAATTGGCGGCACGACGATGATTTTGGCAGCCCTTGCTATCCCAACAGCGCTCCACAGGAGAACGAGAGCTGGAGTGTACGGCTTCATAGCTGAAAGGAGAAACAAAAGCATCACATCAACAGACAACAAATTTGTGTGCTACCTGGCAGTTAAAACAAAACAAAACATGCACAAAATCAAATGAGACACTAAGTATGTCTCATGGGCGCCAATCCCATCTCCCCACCTCAAAATCACCTTTGGAGCAGGCACAGGAAACTGGAGAGCAGCCACTTGGCTTCTGAGACTATTTGTAGAGCTCAGGGTTAAATAAAATCTGCCTTTTTCTCTCCCCTCCCCTCCCTCTCCATCTGGCCCGAAGGGGTAGACGGGACTTCTTCCAACAGATCCGGATCAGCATTGCTATGATGCAGCAGGAACACTGACCCTGGAGTTGGTCACCTCCACAGCAGAGGCTGGGGGCATCACCTCGGAATTACAGCTGCAATCTACAAACCTGTAAGATTTTCAAGTCAGTCCTGAGAGGTAAATCCTGCTAGATTTTAAATTATATTTAAATGCACAGTTGCACTGTAGTCATTTTAATATACTGCAAGAATTAAGTATTCCTAAAAGACGCTGTGTTCAGATACGCCAAAGCTAAAATCTCTATTTATTCACACATCAGGCACAAAGGACACATTGGGAATGCAACTTGCCTTTCCACACACAATGTAAGACTTCCCACTGCAGACAAACCAGTCCTTGCTGTCTCTGCTGGAGCACGTAAAATGCCAAATGTGACTCTGGGCTTTGCTTTCCCTTTCCCTGCAGTGAGGGCTGCAGTTCACCCTAGTGTTAACAGTTCGGAGCATTTCTACTGCCAGTCCCTGTTGGATCGCTGCCCACAGCTCTCAAACTGTAATTCTCTGGTCTGGTTTAAGGACGCCTTTTTTTTTTTTTTTTGCGCTATTTTATTTCTCTATAAGCTAAGGAGAGTTAACAATTTAAACACCTATTTAAAAAGACAGGTTTTTTTTTTAAACCCAGTTCAGATGCATGGGGCTGGAAAGCTGAAGTGTGTCAAGAACAAACTGCCAAACGAGCACCAACTTCACTGCTCCGGGCTTTCAGAAATCCCGCTTCACGGATGAGAGCAGGTGCAACGGACAGAGCAGAGATGCCCGTGTCAGCATCGCTAGCTGCCACCAAAGCACTTCTGCAAGCACTTGACTCGGGACCTACTTGAGCCATCACTTGAGCACACATTCGAGCACGAGCAGCCTAACAGCGCGGACCCAAACACGGGTAGCTCGTGGCTGCAGGCAGCTTCTGGCCACGCAAGGGAGAACACCTCACACACATTCACATTTCTGCAGATGCAGCCTATGAAGCGCTGCGTTCGGGCTGGAGGACAGAGGCGCCTCGGAAGCGGGCAGAGGGCCCGGCCAGGGGCTCTCGTGGCACTGGGTGCAGGCCAGGCCATGCGCCCAACCCAACCCCGAGGCGGGCGGCAGCCGGCACACAGGAACCAACACCCTCCTACCCACATCTTCCCACAGGACAGCCCTATATTCCTCCTAAAAAACACTGTCAGGGACTTTTTTTTTCCTTAATAGTGTATGGATTACCAGGTTACCAGCAAAGCCCCTTCTGTTTGCACTGCTGCAATATGAAATTTTCCTTTTCAAAAGACGTCCCAGTTTTCTCCCAGACTGGCTTTGCAAGCAGCTCAACTCCAAAACATGGATGAGCACACACCAATCCAGTCTAAGTGAATCTGAAGAACTACCACAAGGCACACAAACTATTTTCATCATATTCATGATGTGATAAACTATTTTACTTCATTTGAACCTCCTCCATACTTGTCTTCAGAAAATTTTAGATGCTGCATGGTGGATGCCTGGCCATCACAGAGAATTTTCTAGATTTTAAGCATCCCCAGCAGCACTTGAGTGTGCATGCACGTGCTGCTTATGTACAAAAAAAAGTTAATTCAAATAGGGACATATGGGTTGTCTCTGCCAACAAAGTCCCACTGCATTTAAGGTCAATCAAAAAATCTTACAGTTTCCATAGGCAGGTAATTGAACTGTAAGAGCTGATTGAAATCCCCACAGCACCAACACATTGGGGGTTGAAGTGGCATTGGGTGATACACACTGACAAGCCTCACATACTTGTAAAAAGTATACTTGCAAATTTAATTTTTATCTTGGTGCACTCTTGTCTGATGTGAAATTCGGATTAAGTTATAAAGTAGCCTCAATAAGTGCTATAGAGATCAAGACAGGGCATCACCTTCAATGCAAATATCAGCAGCTGAATTAATGAGCAACCGTACTCCTACTCCAAGAAAGTTGGTGAGGAGGAAGGCAGTGTTACTACATCATGGGAAACAGCTTTACTCACCTCCTGATCTCTAAATTTTGTAAAACCACACCAGCTTTGAGATAAAGCAAACTTCTATTATTATTTTTAGGCTTCAGGCACAAGGACCTGACCTATCTGAGAATTTACACTTTAAGGTAAGTGTTCGCTTAAGTTCACTTAAAGTGAACACTTCCAAAGCATTCACGTGCGAGGGAGCAGCGGGATACGGATTTGGCTAAAATGCACAGCAGGTACAAACATGCCATGCGTTTTCCTTCAATAACCATCTTCAGCAAAGCTCCACATCAGCAGAGGATACCACAAGGTAGAAAAACTGTGTGTCTTTAAAACATGTTCTTCAACAAAATATTCAAAAAAGCCATCAAATTGGGGAAAAAAATATTTGCCATATCTCCTCATGTAAAGAATATTCCCACAGTATTAAGTTTCCATCTCTATCAAGAGCAATGACTTTATACCACCACAAAGGGAGAAACAGGGTTGGGAAACTCCGATCCAATTAACACTTGGAGCAGCAGGAGGAACCAAAGGCAGCAGAAGCCCCAGGGCTGGTCACAACCTGACTGGATGCCAGAGGCAAGAATCCCATGCTGTACTTTGATCTCCTTATCTGATGGAGGCTAAAAGCACATTATGTCTTAGTGACCGGGAAAACACAATCCTTAGCCCCAGGGCACGTTCTCCACAGGTCAGGTTACCTGCTCACCAAGCAAAGCCCCAGCAGCTCCATTGCCATAAGCAGGGTGGAGGACCACAGCACCCAGACCATCACACAGCCATGTCTTCAATGTGAGCAGCATAAAAGATTTTACTGTTTACAAACCTACCAAAATACAGTACTTCCAGTGTGAAAATCTGTCAACACTAAGCAACTTACAAAATTTAATTGTCTTGTAATGTGGAAATACTGAAGAGATGACACAACCTTCTTCTCTCAAAGTCCATAGCTTGTGTTTTCTTCGCTACTCAAAACTGACTTCACCAACAGATTTCAAAATTCATTACACAGTTCCATTCCAATGCAAGTATTTTTCAAAGGGACAGGAAAACATATGCATAGTATGTACCAAGCCATAGTCCCACTAAACACATGAACCTGTTACAGAAAAGCCTTTTAAGTGGCATTTTCTTTAACTGCAAAAGACGGCACAGACATTAAATTGAACCAAGTCCAAGGCTCCAGCTTTGGCAGGAAGGTCTTGTATGAAGCCCCACAGCATCATCCCTTGGCCACCAGAATTGGGAAGCTGGAAAGATCTGAATCCTAGCACAAGTGAAGGGAGCCCTACACTATGAAGGGCACAACTCCCATTTTGCCCATGGGAAAATGGAGAAAGGTGTTCAGTGTCACCATCAAGATAACACATGATAAAGGAAGTTCCCCTCCACGCTCAGCTTTGAATGGGAATTCCCAACTCTCAACTCATCCCTGAAAGCAAGCAATACATTCCAGGGTCTGAGGGTAGGAAAGGGGGCTTCAGAGCCCCCTTCAGGGGGCTCAATCAGAAGGTGACTGCATGTGACTAAAAGAGCAGACCACAGGCACCCCCTGCACACTGGCTTTGTGCCACAGCCCAGTGCCTCAAGCCTCGAGGAAAACACAAACACACGGATAACTGCAAAGGATCAGCATCCAGGGCATCTGCTTCCTGTTCCTGAACACCAGGAATGTGAATCAGAAAGAACTGTCAGCTAAAGAAAGAAAGGGTATAAAATCCAAAGCCAGGGGATGGGATGTTTCCGTGAGAATATTTCTGTATTAACATTTTCTTCCTTTAATTATACTTCAGATTTGCTTTCTTGAAGATTTTTTTTTTTGGGGCGTGTGAGCCATTTTTATTGCAGAAGGTTCAAAGAAGAATGAGAAAATGGGAAAAAACCCTCTCAAATTTTCTAATTTTAAAAAGTTACTTGGACAATTATGACCAAAACTAAGACACTACCATTCAGGGCCCAAAAGCCCCACAACAAGAAGTTAAGAGTATACAGAAAACGTTAAGAGCTAAGGAGTAGTAAAAGCAACTGCCGCCTGTGAACAGTTCACCTATTGGAGCACAGCAAGATAAAGTTAAATATTAAAAAACACCAGGATGTTAAACATTAAACCTATTCCAACAGGTTCCCACAAAGTTAATAACCTACATGTGGCTTTTCCAATGAAAGAAAATGTATGAGCCTTAATGCCCACTACACAAAGCCAGGCACAGAGGCATGTTTTCAGTTGCCATTAAAGAGAGGTCTAAATCCCACCCTCCCCTTTTTTAAAGCAATATTCTTCCAGCTTTCCAGAAAGACAAAGCAGGATCTTGAATAAGAAATGCCACTGTTCAGAAATCAGTGACATGCAGATGAAAATAACAAAGTATTTTTCATCTATTTCATTCACAAAGATTTGATATTAAAAAAGAGGTTTTCATATTCAAAGAAATAGGGAAGCGTAGAAAAATCTTGAAGAAATTTCATAATGTAAGACAGTCTCATAATTTATATAATCGACTTATTGCTTAAGTGGATACTGTAAAACTGAACTAATGCTGCTTTTGCATCTCAGTCTTAAAAATAGTTTATTCTTAATTTGAAATATTCATCAGCTTACAACCGATGGCAGTACTGAAATATATGCCGAATTCCTACTAATATTCTAACCATTTTTCATCAAAACTTACAGGCTTTTCTCCGCTATTTTTGAATTTCACAAATAACTACTTTGTTTTCAAGCCAGCAATACTACCTTGGATGTTTTCAGTGGGAGCTCCAGGCGCAAAACTCACTCTCAGCCATCCTCGGCAGGCAGCACTGAAGCTGACTCCGAGCTTTAAGGATATTTTCCATTATTGAAGAAGTACACAATTCACATGTAGTCGCATGTTGCTGTACATATACACAGTGCTTGTTAATGGACTAATAATACACAACAATCTTCATTTCTGAAGAACCAAATGCAAGTTTTTCAGAGTTTATGTGCTATCACGCAAGCACCTTTCCCCCTGTCCTCCCCCAAATATTTTCCAGCTTATCGGCACCTCCTCAAACTGCTCAAGCTTTGCTGACCTTCCCTGGACAGTCTGTTTGGAAGGCGGGCGCCGGTGCCTCGGAAGGGCCCTTCCCACCCCACAGGAGCGCTGCAGTGACAGCAGCAAAGGGGCCACCTTGCCAGCCGCTGGCGCTCCCGTCTCGCTACAGGGCGCTACGGGGCTGGCCTGCCTGATAGTAGGTCACTGCACAACACTTGGCATTTCAGAAAGGAGAAAAAAAATCCTGCTTGCAAAGCTGCAGACTTCAAAATTCCACATTAGACATCTGTGCTAAAGGGAACCAAAGCTCGAAAAGCAGAAAAATAAAATGTTTTGCAAGTAAAGTTTTAAGGGAAGTTGCAGATGTGATGCCACTTCCACACTGGGAAATCCCTCTGGGACTGTGTCCTGTAGAGCACGTTGCTTATTCACACCAATAACCAACCTGCCCACAGCTGAGCTCCTACATTAACCCTAAGGGCACAGCAGACAGTCCATTCTTAATAGAAATGATTAGTTCAAGAAAGAAATAGGCACACATCTACTTTCAATACTAGAGTGCAAGACAGTCAAAAAGGACATTGCTGCATCCCCTGATTTACAAAGACACAGTTCTAAACTGCCTATTTAAAGTCCCATTGATGGGTGAAAATGTTTGCCTTCGCTGTTATTAAACTCAGTTTTATAGATGAAATATGGTGTTCAATCTTCATAGACTTGTAAATGCTAAAACAAACATAAGAGCAAGACCTACAAAGCTAGAACACGACCAAAGGCCTTGTAAGTGAAGCTTTTATCAAGCCTAAGATGGCACATGAAGAGTAATTAATAAAAAGCATTTGCATTCAAGACTGACATTAAAAAAGGAAAAAAATCTGAAACAAAATGTTATCCAATATAAATTATAGGATAGTTCAATAACAAGATGCTTTATAAACCTTAATCAACTATTACATTGCCTAGGAAGAGACTCTGATAATAAGCTTTGTCAAAACTTTGGATTAATATTCTTACAATTTCTTGTCACAGATCTTGTCACAAATTGTCGAGGCAGTGCACATTTTATGATTGCTATTTCTTGTTGCAATGCTGTACACAAGTAAGAAAAATTGGCTTTTAAGTAGGGGCTGCTCCTACTTAAACCAAATGTAGGAATAGGGAAATCAAGTGCACGTATACAAGGACTGGCTTTGGTATTCACTTTGCCCAGCTTCTTGAACTACATCCCTCTATCCAACAGCTGAAGCGCTCCGACGGCACAAAAATACAACAGCTACAAATAAAAGACAAGAGGAAAAATTTATAAATATAATGATTTGGCTGCCAGCACCCAGAAAGTTACTATGCTATGTACAATCTAGAGGATGTGAAAGAGGTACAAAGAGAAATTCAACGGGCTAGGCAGATCTGTGAAACTTTTCAGTCACAACTTCACCGTACAGCAATTTTTATCAAACATGGGGTTTTATTTCAACTTAGCATTGAAGAGTCAGGTTTTTTTAAAACAAATACCTGCCCAGAAGTTACATATTTCACCTTCTCAAAATATAAGTGTCCCATTTAGCACATAAAAAGAATTTTCAATGGATATGTTCATAGACAGATCTTAAAAAAATCCACGAAAGAAAACCCTTCCAGAAAAAAACCTATGGTCCTGCTATTTAGATGAATCAGCAATAAAATTTAGGTGTAACACTCCTAGCACTTTGCCATAGCTTTCTGAAAGAATTGTCTTAAATGCACATTTACAGCTACAGAAGCCTTATAAATATCCAAAGATACTATGAACTTTTGAATCTGTTATGAATTTATAATATCATATTCATAGGAGAGATAGTAACACTAATTTTTACACCAAGTCACTTATATAAACACCACAGTAAGGTCTGCATACTTTCTAGTGATAGTAGTGCAATATTGATAAGTCAGTCCAGAGATTTACTTGAGCCTAAGTGATACAATACTTCAAGTATAATTAAATGCCTTCCTAAGTTATAGAAGTGCCAAGGCACTCTCCTCCACACAAATTCCATTTCTTGGCTCTCCTAACTCACTGCAACCAACAGACAAAAGTATCCACTTAAAAATACATACTTTATTGAACGCCAGTGTTGTACCAGTATCTGTTTGCAAGATTCAGTCCAAGTACCTGTGTGCGAGTTACACAGGACATAAAATCTACATAAAACACTTACGTTAACAGACCTACCACGCAGGTCAGTTCACATATTTCTTAGAAACAATTATTTTTACCAATTAAAGTAGAAGGAGAGCAAGTTCTCTTGTGACCGCAGAAAGAAGATACTTCAAAATTCTTACAAGCCATAAGCCTTTCACCCTGAATACCAGGGAAGGGCTTGCCAGCACCGTTGCAGGTGCCCATATGTTTGGGCCCTGCTCCACACTCTCCCGCAGGGCTCCGTCTGGCCTAGCAGCACCGTGCCAAGGGGAAGCTGCCCGGCCTCGAGCCCGCATCCGTCCCGGGCAGGCGGGAGCCAGCTCCCGGTCCCATCAGCTCCAACACCCACACAGAGCCACCCCACAGCAGGGACCCCACGGATGCCTGTGCCGAGACACCAGCTCGGCCGGGCACCAGTTCCCCGGCTGGGGTCCCAGGGCAGCAGCTCACTGCCCTGCACGTCCCAAGGGAGTCAAGAGCAGGGCGCTTTGGCACCACGTATTTAAGTCTATGTGCAACATTCCTCACACTCCTTAGGTCTACACATTTGTCAGGCTGCTCCAGCCATTTTGCAGAACAGCACAACTCTGAACGCCCCGTACAGCCTGGGGAGATGCCCACCCCACCAGCCCTGCTGCCCGGTGCAGCCGCCCCACTGCTCCAGACCCAGATCTGACCCTGCCCGCAGGGAGCAAGAGGAGCCCCCAAGCCCCACTTCTACCCTAGCAGCAATCAGACCGAAACACTAAGTTTCCAAAGGGAAAACACACCAAAAACACTCCAACAAAACAAAATCAATGTTGCTGCTGGGCTGGTGTTTGCCAAGAGGACTCCCTTAAAGGAAAGCCTGAAACTGCAGTGCACAATTTTCCAGCAAGCTTTATTTGTTGATGCACCAAATGCAGACCAGTGTTATATACCGTAACCACAAAAGCATAAAATTTGCCTCCTAAATAAGCCTCGGGATCAGAAGCCATACATCACACTACCCCTATGAAACGTTTTATTGGAATTACAGTTTAACTTTAAGAGCAGGCCTGGGGTGCCTTGGCTCCGGCGGGTCGTTCCAGCTTGGTACAGCCATCTCCGTGTCACCCCATCACATGAGGCCCCGAGGCGCTGAATGAGCCGCTTTGTTCCCCGCTGACCTCACCCTATAGCAAATAACTGCATTTGAGGAGTCCTGAGCGGCGCAAACACCAGCCCGAGGTTGGCGCGTGTCGCTCGCCGCGGTGGGAAACTCCTCCGAGTGCCAACGCTCTGGCGATGTGACGCTCACCTCTCACTCAGCTCCCTGGAGGTGACGGCGTTGCCCAGGATCCTGCCCTGCACCCTGCTCGGCACCTACAGCCTTGGCACCCTTGGCTTGGCTCCCACGCATGTATTTTGTGTACGCTTGCTCTCCTCTCTTACCCTCTCCAAACTAAAGGCTAAAAACAAATTGTTGCTTTTCCCCTTCAGATCCAACTTTTTGCTTGAAGTACTTCCCAGTAAGATTTATTTATACATAAGGTAAATACTGTATATAACTGCTTTACTGTATTTATAATTTTATCCTTTGGGGCTCTCATTTTAAAAGCAAAATATCACCTATCAGCATCAGAAAGCATAAAAACCCTTCAAAACTCTTCCTGAAAAGCTGCAGACTCACCACTCTTATTTCCAGTAGCTTTATAAAATGTTAAGATATACAGAGACTTCTTGATGATTTCTAATTTCCACAGTGATCTAGGACTGGGTTACAACTTCAGTAAGGAGAAGATCTAAGCAGAGAAAAAAAATCTTAGGGAATGAAACCAGACTCCAGATTCCCTTGCGGAAAGTCGAGGCAAAGGTGCCTGTGCAGCTCTAAGACGGGGATGGGCAGGGGCTGGTCTGGGTACCAAACCCAAAGAGCAGGCCGTGCACCTGGCGCCTGCACGTGCCAGTTCTTACTGGACCCTCCGCAACACTGGCAACTTGTCCTCCGCGTGCGGAAAGCACCTATAATTCTGTGAACACTATCTAGCAATTACCATTAATGGTGATGTATAATAAAAACAAGTTCTTTTAAATATAGGAGTAGACTGATGTTATTATGGAAATAAAAAAACACCATGAAAATAACCAACAGAAGATTGAGCATTTTTTCCAATGCAACTGCAGATTAAAGGAACTGTCATTTTCTTGTCTTCTTGACTGTGCTTTAATGAAAGTAAAGCTAATTGATAAACAAGTCAAAACAAAGAGTACCAAAGCAGCATGAGGTAGAATAATTGAAGCATTTATCACCACCAAAGGTTAAATAAATACTGCAATTTAAGGTTGCACTCTTTCATACGACACAGGGTGTACCAGACCTTTCAAAGAAAAATTCTGATAAGCATCAACTATCCTAGGGTGAGTTTTCACCTAAGCATTCACAGGATCTAAGCAGCTCTTTTTTCCTACAGACTTTCAGGACCCAGAGGCACAGGATGCCCAACAAAAACAGAACACAAACATACACACACACATTTTCACTTCAGAGCCCTGGGAAGGGTCATTTGTGCAAGCAAGGCTTTCTATCAGTATTTTATGGTCACTTTCTTCCCAAGGAATAGTACGCCTGAGGATCAGAGAGCAAATATGCTAACGCAGACCTCAAACCTCAGCTTCTGTGATCTTATTAAGGCAACCTAGAGACAGGAAACCACCTTCTTCCAGGGACCAACGAGGCTTAAACAAGGACCAAATTCTGCAACACACCCTTGTCAGCGTTCACAGTACCTCCGTGTCTGAAATTTGGGGAGATGCCCTGAGGACCACGATGGTCAGACACAAACCTGACTTTGCCTGGTGGCTGGAACAGGGCAGCAAGGTGACAGGCCCGTGTTCCTAAATGACCAGGGATCCAGCACACGGGCTCATCTCTATCCTGGCCACTCGGCACGGCTTTCTGCTCAGCTGCAGAGGCGAGTTCCCTGGCTGCTGCCCTCCGCACCAAAGCCTTTCCAGAAGGGCGCTGCTAGGCAGGTCCAAGTCCAACGTCCAAGCACACCCATGCTATAAAAAGAAGCATTTTTCAACACCTGCTTGTATCATGATAAGCTGACAGAACTGGCTTCCCAAGCAAACCTACAAAATCAGCACTTAAGCTGCACACAGCATCTACATTCTCCACGAGCAACCTCATAAATACAGGAAAGAAATCTAAATCATCTAAAGTGGATGTAGCTGGTGGTTGAGGAATGACTGTTAAAGCAACAAGTGAAAAAATAAAGCTCTAGATATTCATTTAAAAGGGTATTTTGGTATATAATTTCCAACGGTATGAAATGCTTATGCATTGTGGCACATCTCATCCATTTGCACTGTTATCCCCTGTATACATTTCCCACATTTCACCTCTGACAACGAGATTTAACCAACACGTGGGGCGGGGGGCAAGAGGAGGCAGGTTTGGCCTGTGAAGCGGATGCAAAGGCATCAACTACATCCATGTCGCTCAGCTCAGGCCGAGAGGCAGGCAAGAGGAGGGCAGCGCGGCTGCAGAGGGGCTTCCCGAGCAGCCCGGGAGAGGAGGGCGGCTGCAGGCTCCCTCGTGCTGACCATGCTGGCACCGGGCGCCCTGAGGCGACGCCACCTCTTGCCCCTCAGCACCAGTCACTCGCCCGCCCCGTGTTCAACTTCTTCCCGTTCGGAAGGGCGCTCTGTTCCGGCTTCCCGCTCCTCGTGCGTGCCTGGCATAGGCGGACAGGCTGCTTCCACCCCTGCTACAGCCCACACTGGGAAAGGCCTGATTTTCCCCCAGTTTGAAAACTACTCATTTAAGCATTAAATTGGAAGGAGATTAAGTGCCTTGGAAAGGAAAGTTTAGGGTAAGTAAATAACAGCACAGGAGAGGCGGCTTTTCAAACACAAATACTACTACTTTTATAGCAAGCAGTTACAGTTTCTTTGCAAAATGGCTGTATTTTAAGAACCACTGCTCTAAACTACAAAGACTTACTCATCTGGTTCAAGTGGCAGCCAAGCTAATTTCCCTATTTCAAAATGAAAACAAACAAAAAACCCCACACCACTCAGATATGAAGACATTTAAATTAAACATGACTATAAGTCCTTGAAATGAATTACAGAACTCTTTTTAAGGATTAGTTACTGTTTGAAGGTTGTGCTACAGCTAATCACTCAATCCACCTACAACAAACATATGAAATATCAGACTTTAAACACTATAGTTCTGGATTTACGGTGAAAACAATTTCACTCATAGTATCTTAAATACTCTCAGGCACTCAGAAGGTCCTCCATCTTTCTAAGATTACTAATTCCTCTTAAATTGACTAAGAAAACCTCTATCAAGCTTCAAAGGATGGTTTTGCTTTGGTTTTTTTTTCTTTAAACATTGCTTTAGCAGTGCATCAGGGCTCTTTTCAACTCATTTCAGAAGCTGCAGTGGACTCAAGTTCTCCCATTAAGTTTTTCCTTCGCCTGTTGATGATATTCTGAAGATTGGAAGGGAAAAATCAAATCCAAGTTACCGATTTCTTGTGAAGTCATCCATTCGCAGAAAGGATCGGCATAGAACAAAGAATTAAAACTATATTTGTTCCACTATACAAATAAGATTGTATGCATGACAGCATCTGCTGCTGCTTAACAGAAGCCACGACAAATAGGAGATCACAACATTCTGCAACTCTAAGCTATGCAACTTAGAAAACAAACACCTATATTGCTTGTATTCATCTTTTAACCCCTAAATCATACCTCTTACGTTAAGCTCATTTGTCAAGTTCACAAGAAGGTCATGTTTTGCAAATATATTTTACATTAAGCATAACTATTCTGAAGACAGACAATATCTTTTGAACAGGGCTCCCTTTAGAGAAGAAAAAAGACTACTACTCTAAATCAGAAGTTCAGCACTTGACAGTGATGTTGTACGTGGCCCTTCACCTCAAGTGCAGTTCATCAGGTGTGCTGTTTCTAATAACTAAAGAAATGTTGAATTATTTCATACAACCTTTGCTAAGTCAAATTCAAGAATAATTCTTGTCATATAATTATATGACAAGTTCTTAAAATCAGTACAAATTTCCAAAGTATCCAGAAGAAAAAATACAAAGCAGAAAACTGAAGAAATGGTAAGGTACCTGCATGAAAACCAGTGATGAGTTCCTATGAAGTTCTCTGCACAAATATATACATGAATTTGAAGAGTCCTTACCTAAAAAGAGTGTTCATGGTGCCTCGCACACTGAGTATTTAAGATATATGGACCCCAGGCATTACAGGTCATGAATCACTGGGAATACTTTGACCAACAGTTCCAGAACTCTCCTATGTCACAAGTGCTGGAATTTCACCCCAAACATCACTGTCCTAGCAATGAGGGATACGCATCTCAAGATGGACAGAAGCACATTTAAAGTGTTCTAGTGTATTTTGCTTCCTGAAAAAGCAGGAGCAAGAACCCTCTAAGATACCTGCTTATAAATAACATTGATCTGTACCAGAACATCAGTTTTCACAAACGTATTTTCTTACAAAATTGCAGCAAGGATTTTTTTTTTTTAAAAAAGGCAAAAAAAACAAACAAAAGAGTGAACAATTTCAAATGCTTTCTAACATCCCAGTATATCTCAACACTAAACCCATTTTCTTCTTATATATCACCCTATATAATACTGCAACAGCATTAAAAGCGTTTCTGCCAGGATGTAAAGAGAAAAGCTTTTTCATTTAATAGATGTCTCTTGAGTATGTTCTTACAGCAAATGTCTCAATGGCTTTTAATGCTGTAGTGTGATTTTCTAGTCAATAATTGACAAGGGACTCATTCAAGATGGAGTAGCAAAACTCGATTCTTGGTACTATTCTAAGGGAAGCAGGTGGAGAAAAACAGCCACGTGGAAAGAAGAGCTTTAAAAGGCCCAAAGAAGATAAGAGGGAAGTGGGTATAGGCATTAAAACACACCACAGTTAAAGTCTGGGGCAGTGAAACTCATTGTTTGAAAGGCACATTAGAAAATCCATCAAGTCACAGCATGAAGTTTTTATTAGAGTTATTGGCATAATTAACTGCAGAACATTTCTGAAGGGGTATGTGCAGGTGGAGAGGGAAAGGACAGACACAAAACTACGCTCATCCCTCATTTTATGGCTGGGGCTTATGACAGTACCTTCTTAAGCTAGGCCTGCACATGCAGTAACAATTACCAAGAGAGACTCTGACAATGGTAAATTTAATTTTTTTTTTTTCTATTCCTGGAAGTAAATGTATTCCTAGAAATGTGCCAGCTCAATCCGCGGCAAACATTACAACACAGGGAAACATGGTAGCTTGCCTTAATTCCTCCTTACAAACTAATTTAACTACAAAGCCATGATCCATCTCCTGAGCATTCACTTACCAACCCAATAGGATTCCTCCAGATGAGCCAAGAAACGGAGTTACAATTCCAAAGAGGTGATTTGAATAACATGACCTCTATGCATTTTAAATACGTTAAGCAAGGCATTAAATTCTGCAGATGTAGTCTGGAGTGCCACCTTTAATTTCCTTGAACAACCTAAGCCTACCACAAGTCCCCAAAAGGCAGTTACAGCAAAATCCTGCCTTGAGCGCAAGGCTCAGAATTGAACAGGCAGCTGCTGCTACCTCCAAGGATGGCGACGCTCACAGACGCTGGCTCAGAAGGAGCTGCTCTATATGCTTAATAGACACAAAGTCACTTTCCTGTCTTGCTTCATGCAAAAAACCCTTCTTCTTGCCAGTAAATTTCTTATAAAAGTCACATAAAACACAGCCCAAGCACTGCTATGGCCAAACACTCATGTCTTACCTTATGTAACTTACACGCTTTCTCTACAAAAATACCTTCACGAGAGCTTGTCATGTTTGAAAGGCTAGTATGATATGAACACGAGCTGGTTAGTGGCTCAAAAAAAAGAATCCCCCACAGTATCCAGTACTGGTCAATGACCAATACAAGACACACACAAGAAGAGGATGAATTGCGTACTATGGGTTGCTGATGCCACCGAACTAGCTCAGCTAAACGTGGAAGTGACCTTGTGTTGACCACTGTCAGGGAAGCCAGGCGGGCAGGTTCTGATAAGAAATGCAACTAAGGGCAATTTCAGGTTAGATGTCTTTAAAAGAAGTAAAATTATGTGAGTTATCCCCAAGGCAGAGCCTCTTAGTCATAACACCCAAGTTTTATAAAGTACTACTCTCAGTGTGTTTTGGGGAAACGGGAGGAAAGATGTTTAAGAAACTGCTACCGAAGTTGCCCAGTGCTGCTCATTCCCAGGCAACTCCAGCCGCTCTGCAGCACACAATGCGTATTTTCAGGCATTTTTACTGCCCGCAAGCCAGCTGCTCGCACGCTTGCGGTAAGCGGCGACACACGAAGCACTACCCGGAGCCCCTGCCCAAACAGCGACATTTCACTCGCAGTTCGCGGCCGGGCAGCGCCGCGGGGCCGCCCTCCCGCGCGGGGGCCTGCGGCGCCAGGTAACGCGCGCGCCGCGGCCAACGGCCGCCGCCAACGGTCGCCCTCAACGGTCGCCGCCAACGGCCGCCGCAGCGGTGGCGGCGCGCGGGCAGCGCAGCGCAG
>JAVCKT010025458.1:0-16126 GCA_032273925.1 Rhynchotus rufescens | reverse complement strand
CCCAAATGATAAGACCAAGCAATCTGATTGTGGTCTCCTCATCATCCTACTTAACTACTGCATTTTGTCTTTTAATCATAGCCTCTTTAAGTCAAGAACTGTCTCTTTTCATATCTGTGAACACGACACAGGCCTATAATTTACCAACAGACTGAGTTTTTCCTCACAGGCAGTGGCAAGAAGAAGCTCAGGGGTGACCTTATCGCTCTCTACAACTCCCTGAAAGGAGGCTGTAGTGAGGCAGGGGTGGGTTTCTTCTCCAGAATAACTGCAGACAGCAACAAGAGGAAATAGCCTCAAGCTGAGCCAGGGGAAGTTCAGGTTAGACATTAGGAAGCATTTCTACATGGACAGAGTGGTGAAGCACTGGAAAAGGCTGCCCAAGGAAATGGTGGAGTCACCGTCCCTGGCAGCGTTCAAGAAATGTGTAGACGAGGCGCTTAGGGACCTGGTTTAGCAGGCATGGTGGTGATGGGTTTACAGTTGGACTTGATGATCTCAAAGGTCTTTTCCAACCATAACGATTCTGTGATTCTATTACAGCAGTGGGAAGATATAAGGGGGACGACCGGGCAGCTGTAATGATTTCCCCTGACATAGGAGTGCACATCTCACATACCAGCAATAATGCAGCCTAAAGGCATTTACTACTGATTCCCTCCCAGTGAATCCATGAATATTGATGGCTGAAGTATCAATATTCAGAACCACACACAGTAAAACCACAGTAGGGAAAGATACTTCTCAATCATCGATAATCTTCTAACTGTTTCAGCAAAAACTACAACAGATTTGCTGTCATGTCTTTCCCTCGATCTTATTTTTTATTCTGGTACTGGCCTATTTATCCTGTGGAAAATTACTTGTTTACCAGTGCACAATATAAAATCTTCTAGACTTTGTAAGGATCAGAAACCAGGTTTTCACAGAACAGTTGGCAGTGTTGCTAGCTGAACCCTAATGTAGCAAAGGATTTATGCACATCCTTACATTTAAGCGCATGAGACCTCTCCCCAGTTTTAATGGATGACCAGATTGCAGAAAGGTAATGAAGCACTTTGGTGATTTCAAGCACTTTGTAGTACTTTAATTACCCACCCATGTAATGCTTAGGAGCCACCTTCGCTAACGGGTACAGTATTGCTCTTTAAATCGCATATGAGTCCCGTTTTAATTAGTCATTTCTGGGTGCAATTTTCAAACCTCTCTGAAGTCACAAGACCGAGCAGTTATCTCAACAGCTTAAATCAAGCTTGCCACAGTTATAATTGGGCCTTCCATTGGTAATTCCACACGCCACAGAAGACATTCTCCTTAATGCAGGAGTGTCAGCCAGCCTAGTAGCGGTGCTGTTGCTTATTTTCAGCCACAACACATCATCTTGTGAAGGAAACTGCTGTGGCAGGGCAAAGATCCCCAATTTCAGCAGCCTCACTGGTGTGGTCTTCCAGGTAGAGAAGCTCAAAGGATCTGGGCATTAAGAGCACTCTCATTGTCATGTCCTTGAAAGAACATTTCTTTCAAGGACTGCTATAAACATACTCATTAATACAAAAGAAAAAAAAACACATAAACAATAGATTTCTTCTCCAACAGACATGGAAGATTCTTGACATCTGCTCCCACTCTAGATGGAGGTGACAGCACTTCATAATCTTTATTTTTTTAAAATCTCATCTGTATTTCTAAAATAATGTTATATTCTACAGAAAAAAAAAAAAGGCATTATATCGAATATATTTTATCTATCCTAATCAGGAAACCTGAATGAAAAGAGCTGAAGACTTAAGCCATTTTTCCTCTACAGCGAAGCCTTGTTTCTTTTCTAAACATAGTTTCTTAATTGTAATGTGGCATGTAATTAATATAACAGAAAAGCAACCAATTAATTAATCAATTTAAAAAATTCTTTGGAGCATTATCTTAGATTTTTTTTTCCCTCCTGCAATATAAACCCTTTCACTGTACACTCAAACTCTTAATGTAACACTGATCTTCTCACAGCATGACACAACTGTGTAAACAGTCTCAGAAAAATAATTTGGAAACCCTGGACCAACTTATTCTTTAGAAGACAACTCATGTAAAAAACTCTATATGAAAGCGCACTTTACAGATTTCTCCTCAGCTGTAACACCAATCACAGAATAAGAAAGAAAAAGAAAGTCAATACTTTTAGAGAAAAAAAAAAAAAGATATCAGAAAGTTTCTGGAGTGGGTGTTTTTGTCATGCTACCCAATTGCTGAGATGTTCTTCAGTTAAAAACTGAAATGCAAAATTGAGTTGGAGATGCTTGGATGATGCCTGGTAGGTATTAGGAAAAATTACACAGGGTCTGCCCATTCCAGATTGCAATATTTCAATTGAAACTCTGCTTAAATCTCAATTCTTGTAGACAAAACTCTCCACAGGTGATTGCTATGGTGAATAATCCAGAATCCTTAGATGCAGAAGGAAGGGACCTGCAGAGATGCACTCCCTAGAGTAGACAACAAGGATAACAAGAAAATAATGTAGTCTCCATATTAGATAGTATGTAGTCTCTTTTCATTATTCTGAGATTATTTTGTTTTTTTTAATTACCTAAAAAGATAGTGATACCACAAATAAAGCATGAATATACTCAAATAAAGCAAGAATATAATTCTTACCTAGTGATAGGGACAGATTATTTACCATCTACTGTAGTAACAATCTGAAAATTCAAAACTTTCTGTCATGGCATTGCTCATCTCACAAGAACAAGAAGGTCTAACATCTTGGTGGAATACTCTGAAGGCTAAAATATTTCCACATGACACATTTCATTACAAGAAGTAGGAGTTTTCTCAAGGTGCCATGGAAAGATTGTCGGGTGGCATATGGACTATTTGAGCAGTGCATGCAGGAGCGCACATATGGTTCGGAGGCTCCAGGCAGCATTGCAAGGAGTGGCCAAAAAGCAAACAAGATGGTATCTCTGTGTTGGTGACAATGCACTGAACAGTTACAAGAAAAGATTTGTTCCAAGTAGATTGAGATGCTTCTGGGACAAATAGCAAAACAAATCATTGGGATCATACAGTGTTCTCTTGTTCACTGCAGATACATGTTTTTGGTAGAGTTGGTTCAGGGGATGCCTATTCAGTGTGTTTTCCAACAAATACGGCCTTGCAGGCTGAAAGGAGGAAGGTGCTTTTCAAATCCTGAGGTTGACAGAGTTTCATAAAACTCCTGAAGAGCAGAGAGCCTGAACAGTCTCTTCCTGAGCATTAAACAACTACCCACACCTTCTGTCAAGTACATCTGTTATTGCCAACCATATCATCAACACATCTATTTGCAACTTCACACATTTTTAATTCACATCACCTCCAAACTGTGGGCACACATTACTATCCCCACCTGCTTCCCCGAAATTCAACCACATGCAATGCACAGGGGAGTTTCACGAGAAACAGAGAGCCAGATTCTTGGGGAGATTGTAATGAAGCCCACAATGACCAAGGCTCCTTGACCTGTGCTCCAGGTTTGGTGAGTGTAAGCCAGTTCTGATCAAGAAATCCAGGCTCTGGCTTTAGGGGTCCATAATTCTCTCACTGAGAAATGCTGAGGAGCTAAATGAAAGGAAGTGGTAGTCAATATTTGCCTTGCTTCCGCTACCTTTTACTTTGCAATCGTCACTTGCCACAGTGGAAGAGAAGCTGCTGGACCAAAGAGAACCTTTGGTTGAGACTTGGTTGTTTTTATGTGAGACCTGTCAGCAGCATAAGGCTTTGGTAGCCAGCCTTAGCTAATCCTCTTCAAAAAGCAGAAGGCAGCGCCTGAGCATGTCCCATCAAATTCTCCCTGCTCCAGAGGGTTCTGGGCACCTTGGATGCCAGCAGGATTCTGCTCTGCTCCACGCTGGTAGGTCCAGACTGAGGGACATTAGGAAGGCAGGTGCCCCCTCTGAGCCTTCAAACTGCAGGCCCCAAGTTGAATACATGACTACAGGCTTTAATTTTCAGGAAGAAACAAAAACAGAAGAAAAGCCAGGAGAGGCAGAAAAGCTGCCACAAAGCTTTGTGCATGTGGAAGCATATTTAGATATGTCTTTGGATTTTCACACATGTAGAATCTGCTTTGAAATCTGTTTTCCTGACAAAAACTGCTAAACAAAGTGCTATTAGCCATCCAATAAAGTATTTGTTAATTACACACAATGTTTACCAACATTGCATCTAATTTCTCCCCATTTTTTCCTTGTGGCTGGAGAATCTTATCACCTGGATACACACGTGCCTCAGTAAGTGTCAGCATAAGCAGGAATTACATGAAGGAAGACTAGTATTGAAATAGATGAAACAAAGCCACATGGCTCCTCAGTAAAACGCCCCAAAGCCAACGGTGCCTGTCCTAAAGAGACGGCAAACCGCAATACTCTTTAGTGTTCAGTGGATACACAACCCACCCGCATTATAAAACAATACAATTTGTTTTGTTTTCTATTTTAATGACTGTCTCTGTACTGAATTTGGAAAGGCAAGGAGCCGTCTATTTCTGTCCCAGTAGAGACTTCTCTGCATTAAGACTAATGGCTTGTCTCACTGTAGTAAGGGGAGAACAAGCCCACTGTGCCCATACCAAACATACAATCATAATGCTCATGTCAATATATTATAAAATATTACTTCTTATCTTCCTTAATCTTCAAGAAAGATGATAAAAATATCTTTGCAGAAGTCATTACTACAGTGATTTACTTCAGCGCATATCATCCCTTAGGGAGAGAAATGGATTAAATCTGGATGCGAATTCCATGAGCACCATGAGAACTCAGAGACAGCACCAGAGGGAACCGGAGCATTTGGCTCTTCATGAGACAATACAAACAAAAGCCTAAATCGTTCCCGGGTTAGAGAACATTCCTGGAAAAGCTTTATCCCAGAAAATGTGGTGTCGCTACTATGGATACCTCTGCAACAGAGAGGCATCTTGCTCAGCACAAAGAGTTTAACCTCTAGTCACTTAAGCTACACGTAAGTGCACTGTGAAGTGATGAGTCTGGGAAATAGCGAGTTCTAATGAGCTGACGAGTAACTCCAAGAGAATCCATCCTACTTTACTTCCCTCTCGACTCCAGACACTCTGAGAGTTTGTTCCATTAGATTGTTTGTTCCCAATAAACAGGAAGAAAATTCTGTTTAATACAATACTATATAGGCAACAAAATGTTCATTATTTTATGGAAAAAAACCCCACCGCTTTCATCGATCAAAATAACAAACACTCTGTCAGCAAAGCATAAAAGAAATCAGTAAGTACAAAAATATTACAAGAAATACTAACTAATACCAACACAGCCTTGGTTAAGCTCATCTTTGTGCAGTTACTTGAGCTAGGGAGATACTGAGAGTGACTGATATTTTCTAGTCTTGTTCTACCAAATTACAACTGAAAGCTTGTTACATAAATTATTAAATATGTATGTACACTCCTTCAGAAATAGGCACTTTCAGTCATATTTGCAAAGCTGTCAAACACTTCAGAGGAGGAAGCTTTCACTACGTCTGAACCAGACCAGGCTAATATAGTTTTTGCCTTCTTTAATATTTCTATCCAAATCCACACTCTGTTTTACATGAATAAATCTAACTCAGTGCCCTTACACGGTGCCGGGGTCCTGCTCCTTAGCACATCCAATTCACCCAATACATTTGCAGGTTAGAAATATATTAAGATCCCAATAGAATCCCAGATACTGGCCTTTACCATTCACACGTGTTACCTTCTCGCTCCAAATTGTTATTGAGAGATTTCTAGGAATTTTCAAGATAATTCTCGGGGGAACAGCCTAGACAACTAAGAACCAAAATCCATAAGGGGATACAGCCAAGCTTCCTCTGTGGGCTCAGATCCTTTCAACTATTGCTTTCCATGCAGCTATTCATCTCTCAGGGCCTACTGACATCTCACCTCTTGCTTGCTAAACAAGAAGAAATACTCAAAAACACGAAACTTGCTGGTTCATCACTGCCAGCCAGGGTGTGTGCACTCATATCTGAGGTGAGATTGGTCCCACAGGGCTCTCCCCTCTCCTCTTCCCACTCCGTCAAATCTGAACACTAAGGACAACAAGGTAATACAACCCATAGACACTCCTTGGGCTTCAAAAAAAAATCAAGTCAAGGTGACGTTGAAAAGAGGGAAAAAGTGTTTTTCTCTCCGTTTCACTTTAGCAGAGGTACTACCTACCTCCCACAGTGTTTCCAGGAGCTGTCAAAAATACCTCGCATATCTGACACCTGTAAGGCATATTAGGGATCAGCATTTTACCAAACTTTTGAGTGATGATTACTGATCTCTACACAACAGTAACGGGGGCTAACGGAACTGTAAAATTCTTGTTATTTAGTTTCTTGACAAGTTAGTGTCACACTAGTTACTAAATATTTCACTTGGTACTTTGTACCCATAACAAAAGATTTCCTACTTTGGAAAGGATGAAAGACTGGGATAAATTAAAACAGGAAATTAAAGAAAACCTTTATATATAAAACTGCTTTGACAGCTAAAGGAAAAAAGTCATTTCCTCTTGTTCCTTCCCCTCTCTCTCCCCTTGCAGAAGGGAACTGATTTAACCTCATTTAATGCTCTCTAGGAAGAAATCATTCAGCCAAGAGCTTCCCAGGGAGCTTCCGTGTGCTGTGCACAAGCTCCAAATGTCATCACATTTACAAACGAACAGAGCCTCCACCTCAAAGGGCTCCAGGGTAGGCCCTGGGCAGAGCTGCAGCCGGCAGGTTTCCTCCTCACAGGGCAAACACTTTGTTGTCAGAAGAATGTGCACGTGTCCATGCGTGAGAGGAGACACCAATGGCTGGAGACACCAAGTAGCTCCTTGCCTAGATTCAAACACCTGATAGACATGGTTCATTTTACAGCCAGCCATGCACATTTCCTTTCTATCTCTGCGAGCTGATTCACTGAGCACTTTCAAACATATCAGATGTCTGATGAGTTTACCCAGGATCAAAGGTACTTGGTCTCAGCTTTGTTGGAGATCTTTCAGAGGGCTTAAGCATATTCCTGAGGCTGCACAACAGTGCACAAGCAGTGTCATGGAACCAGATCACTCGAAAAATCTGCAAATCCCACAGTGCTCTGTACCCCAAGCTCCTCCTGGCTTTGAAAAGTCTCAGCTTCAACGTCTTGGTGCCACCATCTGCAGAGCTACCAAGCCTGGGTGAACCATGAGACAGTGACAGAACCCTCCCAGGCAGCTGAATCTTGCACGCACGCTGCCTGCTGTTGCATTTGGAGCTGCCCAGCTCTAGTCCCACATAAACACGACTGCAGTGAAACTCAGCTACTACACTGAGGCTCTGCTACTGCCAGCCAACTTGCCCACCACACAGCATCTCTGCTCCTCTTACCACTGCCTTTCCCATGCACAGTTTTTTCTTGCCCTTGAGGGACTACAAACAGGGGTGTGACAAACCACAACCATCAGGTGCTGCTCGCAGCTCTTCCCAGACTGGTCTAGATTCCTAGGGTGGCTATTCTTTCCCTTGGGGGAGGACAACATTGGTGTACCTATCTTGAGACAGGCTTGAAGAGGGACTCTGACTTTTCTGAACACACACACACACACACACACACACACACACGGAAAAAAGAAACACATTAATGGGTGGCCTTTCTGGAAATTCCAGTCCTTGTCTCTGAATTCCCTCCCTTGACCATTTAACAAAAGCTCTCTACCCCAGGCTTGTGCTGATAGGGCTGTATTCGGTGTCACTGCTAAGTGAAGTAAATGCATTGCTGGAGTCCCAGTGAGCAGTTCCAGCAGCAAAACTGCTCTTTCACCACTTACTTCACTTAGGAAGTGGGTTGTGTTTCCACAGGTTCTGCCAGCTGAAGGGCAATATCAGCTGTATCCCTCAGGAGCTGCCTGATGGTATAGATATGCTGGCAATACATAATAACATAAATGCTCATTACATAAATCTGGCCTGTGCTCATTCCCTACTGACATTGCTTTGTCTTGAAATAGTTTTGCTGGAGGTGAAGAGCAAACATATGCCACAGCAATTACACTTGCAGTGCTGCACAGGTGGCTAAATCCATCATCATATGGAACCCACTGTAGACAAACTAGCTGTGAAAAAGCACAGTGCCAAGCTAATACAGGCATCAATACACAGAATGAAAAAAAGAAGAATCACTTCTCTATAATTAAATGCAACAAAACATACAGCTCATGAATGCTATATCTATAATATCTGAGTTCAAGGAAGGGTATATGAAGGAGGAGGATGAAGGGAGATGGGGATATAAAATTCAGAATGTACTACTCACAACTCCCTGTCGCAAACTCCCACTGCTCAAATGAAGAGTTGACCTTGGTTGGGCACATTCCTCTTTCTGCTATGAGTATGTGTCCATGTGTGTCCTTTCAGAATTGAAACATGTGGGAATCTAACCATGAATTCCCCACAAGCTTGCATGTGCATGCATGTACACACATGCAGAGTGTGTGTTTATTTATAAAGGAACTACACTTGGTCTATTTGTGTTTTTGAAATCTAGGTAGTCATCTATGCCTGGCATTGCGCTAAAAGTAATCACAAGTGCCAGAGAGAAAGGGTTCACATAAAGCCAGAAAAGTTGAGAAAAAGTTCTTAGCATTGTCTAGCAAAGTCTCTGGTGACAGTATTTCTTTATTCTCTTTCAGGAGAATAACCAGAAGATTAAAAATTCAACTGAAACATAACAGAAAACAAAATGAGGCTTTGTAATCTTATCTGTTTGAGTTCTCTCTCAACGGGCAGGATAAGTACATAAACACAGCCCTCTCTTCACACTTCCTCCTGCATGGAAGTGCCTCTGTACCTGCCCAATGCCATTTTAAAAAGAAGCAGCCCCACTTTTTACCTCCCAAAATATGGGTATATCAGAAGAACACACCTAAGAGAGGCTTTCTGCTCAGCAGAGAGACTTGGGGATAGGTAATGTCGGGGTCCTAAAGAGAAATCCAAGATGGTTACAATTTCTTTTGTACATAATCTAGTCTAGCAAGTTCAAAAGATGACATTCTGCATATATTTTAAACACACTCACAGATTTCTTTTTCCAATTGATAAGCAAAAGGATATTGCACTGCAGGCCCTGGCAGACAATTTAGTATCGATAACATGAAAGTAGCCTCCTCATGATATCCTTTCAACCAACAGGAAAAATGTAAGGAAAGTAGGGGAAACACCTTCCAACAGCTCCGGTACCCGAGCCCTGGACAGATGATCCAAGGAGAAAGACACTTCTAAATCACTTCTGTTCTAACCTACCTTTATGCCCTTTCTTTCAAATATAAGAACCATTTTTCTCTTCATCTCTCTCCCAATTAACAAACAAGACAAAAACAAAGTCACTCAACTGCATGAGGATCAACAAGTGAATCATTTCCTTCCATTATTCATCTTCTGTGGAGTATTTGTAGTATATGCATTAAACACGAAGCTATAATTCAGAATCATTTATGCCCTATTCATAGACAGACTTAAGTGCTTTGCCAGGGATACACAAAACACCCAAATTAGCTAAATCTGTGCTCTCATCCTTCATCTTCCATTATCTAACCTTCCCAGAGTTTCTGTGTAAGCACAGCCAGAAACATCTTCCACGCACGTTAAGCTGCAGTCTGGCATTTACCAGAATAGACCCAAAATTCAGATGAAAACTTGTGACCATACCACAGTATTTATATAATCTGATTAATAAAACAGTATTAAATTGCAGGATGGAAGGACTTGATTCTAGAAAAGCACTCAATTACAAGTTCAATCTCAAGCACATCCTTAAGTCTGTCCTTATTCAATAAAATAGGGACAGCCAAGTCCCTATTCAAGCTCAACTGATGCCCAGGAGGTTTAAATACATATTTAATTATTTTATAAAATCAAGTTGAAGGAAAAAAACATTGTTTAAATCTAACATGATTTACTCTTCAGCTCAGCCTGTACTCCCAGGGGTTTGGTTGGGATAGTTGGCAGCTCCAGGCTGAAAATCTCATGCTAAAAAGCCCATTCTAGATACAATCAGAAGGGAGTAGTTGTCATCTTAGTTCACATCTTAAGAAGAGTACATGCACTGCCACCAAACTACCTTCTGTTGGTCTGCTTTGCTGCTCTGCTCTCTCAGCTCTGCTGCCCTAGTTGCAGAGCTTACAGCCATAGACAAATCAAGTGCATCTTACTCCGTTGCAGCAAAAAGACGTATCTGCTAAATCCTGAAGAAATTCTGACCATCGCTGTCAAAAAAGAAATCCAACAGGATAAAGAGATAAAATCAGCCCCATTCAAACTGCCTAATGAAAATCTGGATTAGTGCTTTATGCAGAAAGATAGAATTCAGCTGCTGCTCCTTTCTCAAAGCACCTGTGAGTATAAAGTAGATCAAACTATATTAAATTCAGCCCAGTTATATTCTGAATTTAAATTGATCTTGTTTGGTCAGCTTTAATAATAATTGTCTCCAAGGTATCCTGGGAAGATATTACCTGAACGATTTCATATACATTCGTTCTCTTATCTGTCTACTTGCGCAGTTTCCTTGAGGGAAACTCACTTGGAACATTTATGCTTTGAATTCCTTCCACCAGGCTTTCATCCTATGTGCTCCCCAATAGTCTTCAAGCACCTGAGAACCACAGTTTCTGTAAATATGAAGAAATAACTGTAGCTTTTACTTTTTTAAAAAATTGGATACTAAAAGCAAACATGAAGCCAGTCTGCTAACCCAAATATATAAAAATCATCTTCTTTTAGGCCCTAAGTTATACTGAGCTTTAATTGTGTTTTAGTGACCCTTCCCTTAGCAAAGCAGTCAGTCAAATGCTCAAAAATAATTAAGTCCAAGTGAAATCAGTGTGGTTAAAAACAGGCATTTAAAATTTAGTGCATAGTAAAGTATCTTCATAAATATGGCTGTTTGGCTGAAGTAGAATTTTCCTACAAATAAATACAGTTGACCTCATATTTCATTTAAAAGCAGCTCCCATTATAAGGAATAGTCATGAAAAACCCTACTTCTATTACTATCATTAGCACGGTGAAATAGTTAGAAGGTTGCATCATTTAAACATGAAGTGTTGTAATTTAAATTCAAAATGAAATCATTTTCCTAACTTTACAATTCATAGTTCTTGGCAATGTTTTTCCTTCCAGTAATCTCCACTCTCAGAACCTCTCAAAACTCTTCCTGCGCTGTGCAAAGCTAGAGCCTGGCTAGTAGCACAGAATGCACACCCTAGACAGTATCTGTAATCCCAAGCAAAACCATCTGAAGTATTCCCAGAATGTGGATTTAAGCCAGATGTGCAGAACAGACGCTCTTGGTTTTCTTTAGACTCCACTTCTCTCAGAAGCCAAATCAATCGAAAAAGTCTCATCTAGAATCACAGATTTGATTCAGGCATGGCTGAGTGCCTGACAGAACCCTGTTACAAATTACATTATTTTTTAATAAATGAAAGATGAAATATTTATGCCATCTTTTCCTAGAGCTGTCAATTGTACCAGATACCTGGTAGATGACCTGAAAATCAGGGACAGTTATTACATACTGTGAGACCTGAAGAGAAATAAAGTCAAGGAAGCAGAGCTGCAGAAATTACAGTCTTGCCACAGAAATAAAACACAGAAAAGCCTGGACAGCATTTCCAAGCAAATGGACTCTATGCATTATTCTGCATGGCACCTGCTGCGCCATTAAAATCTATTAAAACGAGCTCCCAGAAGCTTCTGTCTCATGTCACAGACGCTCCCTGAGCTGGTACTTTTTAGTACTCAATAATTTAAATACTGTATTAGCACTTACAATGGATGTTCCTTGACTGGTAACAAGCCATAGATTACTGGGGACTTAAAGGACAAGTCTAAATGGCTAAAAGTTTGGCTTAGGGCAAAATATCCGTGGAAAGGGAGGGCTTCAAAGCCTCTGAAAAAGCAAACATTGCAGACCCGTAAAAAAAAAAAAAAAGAAAGAAAGAAAGAAAAATAAAGAAAGCACTCTTGTTTTAGGGTCTCTAAGACTACATCAAACTGAAGAACTAAGAGCCAGGCACAGGAACACTATCTGTCGAAGTCAGGAGACCATTCCTGACCATTCAGTGCAGCTCTGAGTGTAAACATCACAGAAGCATCAATATAACTAAAAAGCTTCCCAGCACCCAAAGGGTCAGAGAAATTCTGAACACCAGTAACCTGTGATGGGGGACTAACTCTCCTGATCTTCCACATCTTGGGATCCTACAAGGTTCAGATTCAGATAGCCTTTCAGATTCAGAGCTCAACAAGCCAGGGGCGGGTAGGAAAGAGTCGGCTCCACCAACTACCTGTGTGAACATGAGAGAGCACAGAACAGCGAAGGGATGGCAGGATGCCTCTGAGTTGCTGCTTCATGCTGAAGCCCTTTTCATCACTGGCAGGTGGAAGTTACTGGTGTTAAGCCAGAAGAGCTCACAGAGACAGAAGCAGAACTGAAAATGGGGGCTAGAGTGCAGGTCAGAGACCCCCTAACTAGCAGAAACAGAGAGGTCTACAGACAAAGCAACCCGAATCCAGTATCGATAGTGTCACGCTGATGCTGGGGGTTTATTAGCTTTGGTGGCTACGTTGCTTCCTCACCCAGTCTCTTAAACCTAGATGTCTCTGCATGCTGGGTTAGCTGGACAGAACTGGCAGCTGCTGCTCTACAGCAGAAGACAGAGAAAAAAAGAAGAGCTTGTCCAAGGTCTTACAGACCTGGTCCAGGTCCAGGTCCAGGCTGTAAGACCTGCAGCAAAACTGCAACAGAGGCCAAACACCCCTGCAGTGCCATTCCCTGAGGCACACCTCCTCCAAGACACTGTTGTAGCCAATTAGAGATGACTGACTAGGTATGATTAGATATATTTTTTTTTTCTCTGCAGAAAAATATGTTCTATTCTAGCAAAGCGGAATGATCTTTCTGGGAGTGCTCTCAGGGAATGAAAGAAGATCCCAGAAAGGTTTAATAGGGACACTAAAGGGTAGCTAGTGAACACAATTTTAGTAACCAAAAACAACTAGCTACTAAATTACTTCAGAAGTAGTAGTACTAAATTACTTCAGTAAGTGAAATTACTTTAAAATGTCCTACCAAAGTACTTCGGGGACTTGCTGAAAGCCTACAAGTAGGGACCCACCATCCAAACTCAGCGCTCCAAGGAAATCTGGGACTCGCATTATTTCCAAGGTCCAAAACTCACGGCAAATCCTGTCTGAGGAAAATGTTAATTTGAATCATAATGCACATTGAGAAACATAAGAAGCCTCTCTGAAACAAGACTGTCATTTGGAGTCCCACTAGCCCAAGTTGGGGCCCTTCTATGGGCAGGATTATTCAGAATACTGCATTCTTGTGCCACAGTTTGAGATGCCTGAAGCACTCAATTGCACAAAGCAAGCCACACACAACTATGTGACTACCTTGAGAAACAGACTGTTTACTATCTGGAATGCTTTTCTGAAAATCAAGAACCTCAGTAGGAAGGTTTTCAATTTATAAATGTTTAGTAAGGGAAAGAAAAGAGGGGAATGAGGAAAATTGCCCAAGGAAGCACAGCCCATCACTGCTGTATAACTTTCACCTTCTGCAATACTTTTCTCACAGAGATTTCCCTTTACAGCTATTAATCAGCAGGATTTACTCTTGCTTTTAAATGTACAGAACTAGATGGAAACTAGCAAACTGTGATGTAATTTTAATTGCATTAATATGCAATAAAAGTCTGCTCTTGGCAGAAAGTGCTATTACACTACCACTTATGACTTTAAATATTAAATACAACTCTTTTTTAGAGTTGCTCTTATAATTACACATTTTATTTTCTACCATATATTTGTCTTCCTAAAAGCATTTTGGAAACCAGTGCTGACTTTCAGGCTGGCCAGATTTCATTCTTTTTAATACGGCCAAGTTAGATTTAATTTGAAATCTGTCATCACTTTAAAATATTAATAAGATCATGGCCATTTTACAGTGTATATTCATCTTGATGACCGAAAGAAGTAAGATAAAATTGCTACAGGTTTTAGGTGCCTTAGAGGCGTCTGAAAAAAATGATGTGTAAAAATCATATCAATATGCAGATGAATCTCAATCACCTTGTTAGTAGAGAAATGGGAATAACACAGGAGCTAAAAGTGTGGATTTTGTTGCCAAGTATCATCAAAGACTCCTTGAAATCCATCCAAAGGGAGACGGCTGCTGGAGCTGCCTGCAAGGGAGAGCAGAGGTTGCGCCCTCCTTAGGAAAGTGCTGCCCTGCCGCAGAGCTTCTGCACACACAGCCCTGGCTGTACCACATTTCCAAGGACAGAAACAACAGCAGTAGAGCTGGCCAAGGCACAGTATCCTTGGACATGTGCTCGGCAATCCGTGGGATGGACTGCAAATCTTTTCCAGGGGGCATTTGCAAATTGCTTTCTTACCTGAACCATTTCTCTAAGCTTCATCTTGGTGGCTGCTGCTGTGACAGATCTGTGGTTGAGAGGAACACGGTCACATCTGTGGCATAACAGCTCAGAAACGTGCAGAGCTGTTAAGCTCCTTTTTCAAACAGTTCAAGCTTGAACAACAGAACTACTACGCAGGAGCAGAGTCCACGTGCAGGATTAGCAGTGCGAGGGTAGATGGATGTCAATATGGCTGAATGAAAAGGCATAAAAATGGCTTTGCTTTGGATAAGTGTGTACACGAACACTTCCTGCCAGCAAACAACACTGCAAAACACAGAGAGGGCAGGAAGAGCCTGGAAAGAGGGGCAGTAATGCAGCCTTTTCCCCAACAGTGCTCAGAGAGAAAGAGCAAAAGTTTGGTATATGAAACAAGGAAACTGCCCACTATTTATACAGTTCCTCCCGTGGCTCATGAAAGCAAACTTTGCATACATTTATTGCACAAAAATATACACTGGATCAAAAACGTGCAATTCTTCCTCCGTTTTTTCCCCTTGCAGCCTCAATTCCTGGAGAGCTGCTCTGTGTGTAGAAGTAACCACTCCACGATCCCAGACCAGCAACCCGCGGTGCGATGCGCTCACATCTCAGTTAAATATTATTTTAACCATGCTGCTAATTCAAGCTCCACTGGGAGGAAAATGGTTTTGCTTCCTGGTTACAAAGTTGTATTAGAGCTGTGTGGTTTGAACAGGATAACAGACCATATCCTTAGAATTTTGCTATTAGGCTTCAAAGTATGTAAGATCAGGTCGTATATGCACAAGACAGCTGTGCATGAAACTGTTGTGATCTCTAGAAACTATATTGAAAACATTACTTAAACCTTACAGTTTCATAGTAAAAATACAACAAATAGTACTTGAATTCAGAGGCAACAGTTTTGACCGAATGGCGTGAGACATTCTCACAGGTCCCTGTGAAGGCTGTCAGCATGGAGCTGGCTCGGGAAAGCAGTGGTGACTCCAGGAGAAATAGGAAACTGTAATTCAGAGCATCTCTAATTGCTTGTCTTAGGGACAAATGGTGCCTAATTCTGCCACTTCTCACTCCTGTAAGCGGACCGTCGCTGGGGACAGCGCTTGAGAATGCATTTAGCACTAATAGATCTTTGTGAATAGAGCTGCCTTCCAAAGCACCAGCCCAAAGCTGTCCTGTTTTGTCCAAGGTAAAAATAATATTCATTGTTTTATGGATTTATCTTTACATATGCACACAAACTTTTAGTATAAGTAAATGTCTGCACTCACTGAATGTAAGTATTCATTATATAAGGGAGTTTATTTTAAGACTGTATTTAAAACTACAAACCATGTTAAACTCAGGAACAATTAAAAACCTCGGGGAAAAGTGCTATAAAAGAATACGCATTTATCAGATCCCATCTGGTTGCAAAAGTATGCGTACGCTGTATTTAAAAAAATAAATAAATAAAAAGATCTTTATCCCTTGGGAATGCCAAACACCGTTCTTCATGAATATGTATAATTAGATGTTCCCTGTGAGTGAGAAGTAGTAATTAATTCAGTGTTAAACATCACAACCTATTACTTGAACTCCATGGCAACCAACATTGCCAAAGGAGAAAATGAAATTTCAAAACCTATTTTTAAATTATTACAATT
>JAVCKT010025456.1:9788-21802 GCA_032273925.1 Rhynchotus rufescens | reverse complement strand
TTTTTCAAAGATTATTTTCTATGTGGACATTTGTGTTTCAGCTCAGCAATACTCTCAGTGATTCTGCTGGGGGATTACATCTGTAGGTAGCTCATTTGAAATTATCCTGGGGTGGAAATACACTCTCTGAAAACCTGTGAGCCACCACACAAGAAGATATCCTTGCAGAGCAGTGAGTTGTAAACGCAAGCTTTCACATGTTGACAAGGCAGATGATACATACCTGGAAAGCTGTTCAGTGTTAATAGGGACTCATACATGGGACATGAAAATGTGACATCTTTGCTTCACCCCAAGATGATTCTTTCTTATTTCTTCATAATAAAAATAAGCTTAAATACATCAGTTCTTATCAACCTATCATTCCTTATACCAGTATAAATTATTTACCAGTTTCAGAATTCAGTCTCAGCTTGGAATGTACTCCTAAACTCCTCACTAGCTGTGTGCAGCATGAGGTCCATAAAACAGCCATGTTGACCTAATATACAAAGCTCACAGAGGAGTACACTGGAAAGAGTTATTTTGAAGGGCAGACTTTTATAAGTCCTTCAAACTGAGGAAGCTCTTTCTCTTTCCCTTGGAGATTTTCCTGCATGAAAAAGTGCTTTGTAGGCTGGTAACAAGACCACTGCAGTGGTTTTGATCAGTTCGTATTGCGTGTATGAGGGCGTGTGAGAATGGCAACTTTTGGACCTTTGCTGTGAACTGAATTTTTAGATTTCTAAGAATTCTGCTTGTCTGTAGGACTAAATGTCATTTTCTCTCAGGTTTGTTATAGATGAGACACACACACTCTATTCTCTTGTGGACATATATCTTATTTTGTAATCTTCCTTTGAACTATAAGTTCTAGCAGAAGAGCTAGAAGTTAGCAGAAAGGATAGAAGTTAGAAGAGGCAATTGCATTTTCAGTGCGCTTCTTAGCTTATATCTAGCAAATACTCCATTGTCAAACCCTTTCTCACATCAAACAGTTATTGAAAGATTCACTATTTTCCATTTCACTGGAAACTATTTAGATGTCTCTCTAGATTTGCTCTTAGAAAATATCAAATCCAAATCTTGCCTTGCAAAAGTCCATTTACTCTGTTTCAGTACTTCATGTTCTTTTAAAAAAAAAGTCAGAACACCCTCAAACAAAAATGTTAATTGCTGACGAGGAAAAGTTTAATCATTATATCAGCCTATACTATATATATAGGAATAAAGGACTATACTATAGGAATAAAGGAATAAAGGACTATACTATAAACATAGAAATAAAGATATCTTTCCATATGAATGCTAGAAGATAAATTCTGCTTTAAGATTTGGTACATTTTCCTGTCCCTCTGGTTATCTTTTCTTCGTTTGTTGCATTTGCTGCAGAAGGTGTCCAAGCTGAGACACCACAGGGCCCAGGCCTCTTATGTTATCAGCATAGAGAGGAAAGCTGCACCGGAAAACCAACAGAAACCTAGTCAAAGCATGGGCAAAAGCCCTGTGGAGACGCCTATGCAGAGAAAATAGCTTCTTCAATTAGATAAGTATGAGGATCCAGACACCAGTTTAACAATGCTGGAAACTGAGCTATTCCCCCAAAAGCAATTACATCATGAGCAACAGTGTTAATGAGAGCTTCCCAACTCTGCCCTCCACAAGGGCTCCAATACTGGTTAGGGGTTCAAAGGAGGAGCTTAGACTCCATTGCCTGTTCAGTTTTTGGGCTGTCATCCAAGGCCAACAGCAAGAATGCCAATGGTCATGGAGGTTTGTGTGATGTGGTGTACTCTCTCTGCTGCTCCGAAACTGTCTGTGCTTTCCTTATTCTCTTGTATTCTTGGAAATTCCAGGGCTTTTTTAAAGTTCTTACAAGAGGGTAACCAGAAACATTACACAAACCAACGACATCCTTCCAGAAGGGCATTTTGCTGCCTAGTAGCTACCCACATTCCTTCAGTGTCTAACAGCAACTGACTTCTGAGGTTGTGTTTCTCAGTGTGCCCAAAGGTGTGCAGTTATGTGGTTTCCTGACCACTGTGGTCCCCAAGGACTGATGAACAAATTCAGCTCGACACAAAATTCAGTGCTGACAGCAACACTCCTGCTCCAGTTCAGTTCTGCACGTAAGCAAATGCTTAAATCACACAGAATTTAGTGTGATTTAAGCACAGGGTTCACATTAACTGCCTTTAGCCACATTAATCATCTCAGACATTTTCAGTTAGTGAAGCATAGGCTTGACTGCAATTTGGAGCCCCCCCAAATTGTGGCTTATTTAAAAATCCTCAGGTTGTAGAAGGGATCTCGGCAGCAAGCAATACAAGAAATACTTCAGTGATGGATAAGAGATATGGAAACGATTAGCTTGTCACTGAACAATCACTGTTTGAAGAGCAGATACAGAATCAACAAAAATAGATAGGGAGAGTTGAAAATGATTTTTATTTATAGTTCCTCCAGACCAATTTTTTTCTAGACATCCAAGGTGAATTATTCCTGTCTAATGCACTCCTTCAGGAAATACAGTTAACTAGAGGCTCTTATTTTTTGTTCTTATTGCAATTACCCTGGACTATAATTTACTAGTACCAACTCACTAATGATTTTTCTCTTAGAGAATATTAAGAAGTCACTGGCTCAGAAATATAACTGACTGCAATGATCAGTTCCACCAACCAATATACTTACAAGGAAAAGCATTTGTTGTAGGAGTTCGAGAGAGTTGTCCTTTGAGAATGGCATTTTAAAATGTTCACCTAAATTATAGTTGTGCTATAAATATGACAGATTTAAACTAAGGCAGCTGAGAAATTATATATATGAAAAATTACAAGGATATGATCTTTTTGCACTGGCGCATAAAGATTTAATCTCCTGGGTTAAGTACCCAGAACACAGCAGTTGTGTCAAGATAATAGCTAGAAGGATGCTCAGAGAAATGTTTCTCATGGTTATTTCTCAGAGCTTTGGTGTATTCTCTGAAGGAAATGCCTTCTGTGGAGTACAGGTGCAAAGCTCTCATGGCAGCCCCCAGGGTGAGCAAACCACTTTTCTGGGGAAGTGTTGCAGGAAGAGAAAGAAGGTAAGTGACCACCAAGGGGTTACCCAGTCCTTATCACAGCACCTGATATTCTAAGAATGCTCCATATATTTGCCATTAAAGCAGCAGAAATAATTGCCAGGGAAATGGTAGAGTTCTTGAAGAATTTGGCAGAGATTAACTCAAGAAGATGTTACAAAAATTCCTGACTCTCTAAATATCATAACTTTCATAAAGATCCAGATGCTCTGGAAAATGTGACCTATAGCAAATGTAGTAGACTACTGAGACTATTTTACATTTATTAGAGTAAAAATGATAAATTATCTGCAGAACCTTCTCCTTGTATCCAATATGATTATTCTTGAATCAGTGTGGAGGATCAAGTTAAATATGTAGCCATAAAACTGTATATTTTTGCATGAAATTCGAACTGGTCTGGAGCAACATTCTGGCTTAGCTTTTGCACTATATAATATCATCTTGTCAGACCATAAGTCACTGTAGTTGTGAGCAAGTTATCACATTTACACAGCCTTGGGAGGGACGTCAATGCAAAGGCACCGGATATTTTCACCAGTGATGTGAGTGTCATACCTGTTGCAAGAGAACTACAGGCCTGTTACACAAGGAGGAAAATGCCTGGACATCAGGAGTCTGAAGAGGATGAAAGAGACTTCAAATGCAAATATTTTGCGAGAAAACCCCTGAAGACAATCTTTGCTGTGCAAGTAAAAAAGTACTGATCATGCAAGGAGGGGTAAGTAGGTTCTATGTGCACCAGTATAGCTTCCCCCTACCCTCTGCAGACAAAGGATGAATACTTTTCTGGCACCCACATTTTTTGAATATTGCAGAAAAAAAATAAAGCTGGAGAAGGTTCAGAAGTAAAAAGAGTTGAAATGTTTTGAGGATGATGAAAATTATGTCCATTGAGAGACTTGAAAGATCTTCTTATCTGATCACAGAAAGGAATGAGAGATTAAAAGTACAGAGCCCTTTCCCAGGGAGACAGTATTGGATATTAAAAATTCTTTGATCTAAGAGAGAAAGTCTTCACATAATACAAGAAATAAGGGACAAATATTTAACAGGTAGGATCATTAAATAGTAACACAAACCACTGAAAATACTGGTAGACTGTCTTGCTGGAATACATTTTTAAGCAGAAACAGAAGCTGAAATTATAGTTTTCATCTAAGAGTAATTACAAGCCATTTGAAAGCTTGTAAAACACAGAAGTTCGAGGTAAATAGTCTAAGGGCACCTCTTGACTTTAAATTCTTGTTAATTCAGTTCTCTAGGGGACACAGTTTCATGTATTTCTTTCCTTCATGTAAAATAGGTTACTGTTGTAAGACATACCATTTTTTTTCAAATAAAATTTCCTCAAATGAACAAATCCAAAAGAAGCCCAAAGTAATTACTGAATGTGGAGTTCTAGAAAAACATTTCTGAAAAGGCATATTCAAGATATTCAAGATATTACTATTATAAGTAATCCCAATTGTTGCAGACAATAATGGAAGTGATTGCTTTTAAGTGTCTTTGACATTCCTTACAAACTGTTGCCTACATTGTCTACATTTCAGACTGTTGAAAAAATTCTGGTGAACATACAATCAGCCAGAACTGTGGCATCTAAGCCCTCATCACTTAGTGGGTTCTTCAGAGCATCCTGGGAGGTGGGTTTGTGCTCTACGGTTTGGTTTCTACAGAGAATACTTCTGTTTGCTTATAGAAAAATATGCAGTTTGTGGCAAGATTCTCCCTAGGCTGCTTGGATGTATCCATGTTTAAAATTATCTGTCTGCTATAGCATTGTGAGGATAACAGCTATGTAACTTTTTAACTATATGTACTGTAGGAGCAACTCTTTAAGTTGCTTGTTGTTAAGTACCAAAAGCGACTTAAGATATCCAGGACAAACAAACAAAGTTATATCATTCAATTAAATTACATCATGATATTAAGAGGTAGTCTGTTAAGGATTCTCTTGAGGAAATCAATTTTGTTATCTCCATTTTATATAAGAACAATTTTTTAAACTGAATTGTTTGTCCTTAAATTACCAAAAACACTACTGCCAGAGTTGAGAGAAAGTTGGATGTCCTGGAAGTCTGCTGTTCTACCTTTAATGCAACTTTCCAAAACCTTCCTTTTCTGTATATGTAAGTTTTTTTGTCTTTGCTATATATCTTTCAAGCTGATTTTTTTTTTCAGTTTCATGAACTTTTCTATAAGATTCCTTTTCTGCTTGTATTTGTTCTGTGCTTGCTGCTGGCAAAGGGAAAGGGAAATCTGGCCAAAACTCAGGTATTTTACTGTACATCTGGAAGCTGGTTTTGCAGACCTGGGGCGAAAATTCTGGCCCAACTGAATTTAATGGCAAAACTTCAATGGGGGCAGAATTTCACCTCTGGGAACTAAGTAAAAATACCTCCACCCTTACAAGCTGAGAACAGGATCCTGCTTTCAACAAGATGCTCTTTGCAACTACCTATTCCGTAATACTTCTAAAAAGAGTTTTGTAGTTTGTCCAGTTAGCTGTTTAGAGGAAATAAGAATAAAAATAATGGTAAATTCCACTTTATCTGCATATGTAGACATGGACCAAAAAATATGTATATGTAGGAAAAAAAAAAGACAAAAATTTACACCTATGCTGCAGACATCCTTTTTTGTTTCATTTTTTTTTCTAGATTATACGTGATTTATCTGGGTTGAATTTGGAGAAATATCATGTGTTTAAGGCAGCAATCAGAATAAGCAGTGGATATCTCCCATGAAATCATAAACAAAGCAGAATCTGGTATTTCAAATATAAAATGGAAATCTCTTCAAAAATCCAAATTAAAAAAAAAAGGAGGGGGGGGAGTTGGGAAAGGAGAAGGGACTCAGGGAAAAAAAAAATAAAGATTCTTTTTATTTCAAACAAATGTTAATTCAAAGCTAAATGGAAAGAAACACCATAATTATTTCTCAGGCTTATATGGTTGGGCCTCATTGGTATGGAATTTTCCAAAATCTTCCAGTTTGAAAGAAATAAAGTCATTCTGTGCCTTGCAACTGTACGCTACATTGCATTGTGGCAAAGCAGACTTTGGCCTGTACTGCTGTAACAAACAGTCCAAGACATTGGTCCAGATGTTCCTTATTCTTCCATTTTAAAATAGAGACTGAAATGGAGAACAAATTGGGCTGGAATCCCTCTTTGCTTTCTGCATGTGTACAAGTAGTGAAATCACTGAGACCGATCCCTAAGGTTTAATATTACTTGAGGTTAGGACATGGCTGAAGTGTGCTACTGAGAGAGGACAAATTCCTGAATTAAGTCCCAATAAGGTGGCATGAAAAAAGTAGACTATCATCCATGTCCCAAATTATAGTCACCATTGGATTTATACAAGGAAGTGATTTAGATAAATATTGGTTAACTGTGGAGAATCATATGTAAAGTCTAAAGACACATCTTACTCTAGGCTATCTAACTACCTTATTTCTTCCTGTTTTTCTTTTCCCCCCTGCCCCTCCCCTATTATTTTCTCTCTTTTACAATCTCTGTTTTATTTGCTCTCTGGTGAAACTCTCACCTCCCTGCTTCAGACAAAGCATTTTCTCAGGTGCTGTTATCCTAGTAACCTCAGTTCGTAATTGATTCACATATATCACCTTCCACGATGGCAGTGCTAAGATTACTACGAGAAGATACAAGCAAGAAGGGCTATAAATTACAACACCAGATTTATTTTGCACTGAGGACCACAGTCTAGCAATAGGTGACCTGCCCCTCTGCTTCCATTCCCAAGGTTTTTGAAAAGAGATATAAGCGCTCACCACGTTCTGAATAAGATCCACATATGCTAAGGACTCATGCTTTGAAATGCATGAGATTTCCAGGAGATACTGCCAAAATCGGCACATGAGATCTTTGAAATCAGTTTTCCTCTGACAAGACGAGGATTCTCTGGGGATCTTGCTAAAACATGATTGCACAACTGTTCCAAAGTTCATGGGGAAATAAGCAGAGGGGTGTGAACCTGGTCAAGTTACATGATCACAAATTTGCCAGTAAATGGTTTTGTGTCTTTCTCTGCAAAATAGTATATAGCATTATGAAAGAGATTCACTTTGGCAAGTACCATCAGCTGTTGATACAATTCAGAGCTAAGTTTATAAGCATCCAGAGCAGGAGCCAGACTTTCAAAACAGGCTCTGTTGTGATACTTATTACTTAATCTGACTTTGCCTTTTAATTATTTTATCATTCTCCCAATTTCTTGCTCTTTTTTCCTTTCCTTTTTCTCATCTTTCTGTATCCTTTCCTTTCATTGCTTTTTTCTCCCAAACCTTTCCCATTCATAGGCCTTCCTTTTAACTCTTCCTTTTTTTTTTATCTCTTTGATTGTATGGGAATGCCATTCACTGTCACTTTGTACTGGTCCTATCCTTCATGCCACTTTAACGAACATACAAATATACAGAGGATCCTCAAAGTCGAGAGATGGGATATGAAAAGAGGGCTTAGATTTTGTGACAGAGTGCTGTACTGCCTGACAGCTGAACTGCCAGCCCTGAGAGTATAATTCCAATAACTGTAGTAAGCATCCAAATCCTGTTTGCACCCACTGAGGAAAGCTAAGTGTCTAGTTGATGTGAGGGATCCCAACATCTAGCAGCAGACAACTGATAAAAGCAGGAGCAAGTTGATAGGAAACAGAAGAAAGGTGTGAGAAAATCTACCTCTGTCCTGGACAGAGATGATGAGCTTAGGCAAGCAGGGAGATACCTTTACAAATCTGGAATTAAAAGTACTGAGCTGCTTCCCGCCTTTTTCATATATGTAGACAGGGACAAGTACATTGCTGTGCTGGGACTAAGGCATGTGGTCCAACTCTTGCACCTAATCCTCCCCCAGAAAACTCTTTGGAAAAGCTGCCTGAGGACCTGGAAGACTCTGAGCAGGCTTTAAAGCACATCTATTTTCTTAAGCCCAAATGAAGAGGAGGCAAACAGGTTTCATTGGTTGAGTAACACCTCAAGATTTTGCCCAGCCTTTACCATTAGTGAGAAGTTTTTGTCTGTCTTACACTGCAGGACCTGACTTATTATTTTTTCATATTCACTGAGAGCTTACAATGATCAACCACATTCAAACTAGATTGGTTCATCTTGCCCATAGTCCATATAGCTTCAGAGACTGCTCTTGGCAGTTAGCATTTTCTCCTCTCATGTAGCTATGAGAGTAAATAGAGACTATTCAGCATCTAAAAGAAAGGGCTTTGTGCTCCTTCTGCATATTCTTCTTCTATTAAAATAAAGGTCTTTAAAAAAAGAAAGCCTTTGGAAGAATATAGCTATGGAGATACAAGTTTCCCATAATTACCCAATTTAGTGCTACAAAAGAACACCACACTTAGATCTGGAAAAGTATTGCATTTTTGGGAACTGTTTTGAAACAGACCAAATTTGAGTCAGTGTCCATCTGATATCACTTAGTTGTTGTGGTAGCACTGTTTGAAGTGGTTACTTTCAGCATTGGTTTGGTCTCATAAACCAAGCAGCAATGGTACATGCTGCCACCCACATTTAACTCAGAGGCAAGCAATGCACAGCTGGAAATAGTCATTGCTCTAGAAAGAGTAACAAGAGCGGAGTGAATGAGAAAATTGCTGACTCATGTCCTTGGCCAGGTTGGTTTTCAGGAATTTGCTGGTTTATGAAAGGATGAAATCTAGAATTGCCTAATTATATAGTGGGGAAATGTGAAGACCCTGTTAAAAGAAAAAAATGCTATCAGAAAATGTTAGCTCTTTTCGTCATACAACATATAGAATTTTTAGATCTTTACACCACAGAGCTTGATGGAGTTTTATTGAAATTTAGCAAAAATACAAGATATGGTAGCTATCAGTGAGAACTGCAGAGAGAGATAAAGAAAGGCAATCATGGTAGATGTACAGAGATTTAAAGAAAGAAGGAAATAAACAGGACCAATGTACTGAAGTGCAAGGAATGAAGTTTTCCATAGGTCTAATAATAATTTTGCTTGAAGTCTAATAACAATACAACTCAGCAATGCACAGAACAGTGTAGAGATATAACAAAAGTAAATGGATCATAATCTTCCAAAGAACTGATGGATGAGATCCATAACCAAAGACCTGTGGATAAATAGAAACTTTTCTTTATGACCTTTCTTCCCTCAGTACAAAAACAGTGTAAAGTATGATAGCAAATATCTCACCATTTAACTAAGATAATTTTATTTTTGTTTGAGGTTTCCTGTAGTTTCCTAATAATGATTTCTGCAATATATTAATTATTTGCATTACACTAACAGCATGATAGTTAGTAAATGAAGTGAGCATCTCCCTTCAGTGCACTGACCAGTCATGATTTAAAGAAATATGATAGAAAAGGAGTCGGAAAATAAACAGTTTGAAGATAGAGCACTGAAATCTGGAGAGTTTTGGTGTCATGATGAAAGCTGCAAAAGTAACAATGTACCTTGGAAACTGTAGTTCAATGTTAAGAATATGGTAGGGTAGAAAATAGCATTTCTGTTTCATGAAACACATCAAGGCTTCAAATGTGTTTCAAAGGTAAAACACTTCAGAATTTCTCACAGGAGAACAAATGTGAAGGGAGACCCAGAAAGACAGGGTAAATAGGCACTTGCTTGTGTTATGGGAGACTCAGGTTCACATTTACTCCAAAAAAACAAGTGAGGATTTGACCTTGAATTACTAGTGCTCCCTGTGAGGGCTTGAACCTCTGAATCAATCTGCTTATGCCTGCAGAGTCATCTGAGACGTGAGAAAAACGTCCATCAGAATTGATGGAACATTTTAGGTGCAGTGAAATGTCATTTTTCATCAGGTAACTGTTTCAGAGAGAAAAACTTTCCACCTCCCCTGAGTTGTAGCGTGTCTAGGGGCTGCCAGGGCTAGTCAAAAACAGGTTTGTAGGCACAAAATCAGAACGTGATATGTTGAGATTTAAGTACATTTAGTTTTTTTTCCCCCTAAGTGACAAAAACAAAAGGTATCATAGAATATAAATTTCATGTTTTGGGAACTCAAAAAGTGCTGTACCATCAAATAAAACAGATCTGTTATCAAGGGTAACATCTCCTAATATCCATTATAGAAGTGCAGTAACATATGTAATCATTCTTTATTATCAAGTTAACTTTAAGCATTTTTTTCTCTGCAAATGAATTATGGCAGGCCTAACATCTACAATCACTTTTCCCGGTCTCAAATTGTCTTTGTTTTTCCACACCACTCACTCCAAAATTGACAACAGGAAAGGTCAGGAAGGTCACACTTAGCTAGTCCCAAATGCCACAGCATATTATCCAAGACACAGAATATAATTATCTTTTCACAAGTGGCAATTAGTGAGAATACCCCCCATCAATTCTGTTTACCATTCAACATTTGTCACGTGGCGGAGCCAAGGCATTAGAGCAACAAGGCCAAGTTACCTTAATATGGTTAAATCTAGTATGAAATCCGGAAATATTAATCAATGGAAATCTGAATTTTGAAGAAAATAAAATATTTATCCCAAGTATTTCAAAAATTTTTGTAAAGCTTTGTACTGTGAAAATGTGCATTTAGATAGTATATTCCTTGCTGAACCTCATCATGTCTTAGTAATGCAGTAAGGCATATCCCTACATTCCCTACATTTATCATAAACAAGTAACAAATCACTTACTTCTAAGTTGGGAGAACCAACATTCTTTTCCACTACTAAGCAACATTCTATACATAGGAATTAAATTCTCCTTGGCATTACCACACCCATTAACACTGGACAGGGGAAGATGGAGGCAGTGAGAAGCAAAATTAGCATTTAGAGAGGTGATAGTTAATCTAGGATACCTCTGTTTCCGGGTGCCTGATGTCAGTACTGAGAATTATTTTCTGCATTTCTCAATTGTGGTCTGGCTTCAGCACAGATATTCTCTCTCCCAGGTCTGTGCTTTAACCACAAGACCATTCCTCAGTCCCTCTACAGTGAAAAAAATGAAATTATATAGATATTCAAAGTCTTCATTTGGGTATCTACGGGCTAGCACTGAAAGTATCCTGGATTACTAACAAAGATTTCCATACAGTACGAATACTTATTTGCCATATAAGCATCATGCCATATCCACAAGATTATTTATTTTTTTGCCAAGTTAAGTTTCCTATATGTAATGGTGTCCAATTTCAGCACTGAATGAAATGGTCTTGGACTTGATCATTAGGGACTGTGCTCTGTTTCAAAGCCCAGTCGTGTCACTTGACTTTTTTTCAAAATGTCTGTTTCTCTGTCATTTGTCTCAAAGCTGTACAATCTTTTCTTTTTTTTTTTTTGCTGGATTTTCAGTTGAAAAGTTGGATTAGAAGCACTCTTTGTGTTGTTAGAGGGAACAAAGAACTCAGTTTGGCACCAGATATACAGAGAATTCAAGTAATTTCCACAGAAATTTAGCCATAGGTCACTTTGGATGATCAGAACAGTGCCCTAGAATAAAACTTCTCCTCTTCCTTATAACTCTTTGAACAACACACATCATTTCTTTTTCAGAGGAGGTGATCACCTTGACTTCTACCTTCTACCTTTGACTTGAGCAAGGCTTTTGACACCGTCTCCCATACCATCCTCATAAGGAAGCTCCAGAAGAGTGGTCTGGATGAGTGCACAGTGAGGTTGATTGAGAATTGGCTGGATGGCAGAGCTCAGAAGAGGGTGGTGATAAATTGGGCCGAGTCCAGTTGGAGGCCTGTGGCCAGTGGTGTCCCCCAAGGGGTCAGTACTGGGCCTGGTGCTGTTCAACCTGTTCATCCTGGACAAGGGCACTGAGCGCACCCTGAGCAAGTTTGCAGATGATACCAAGCTAGATGGAGTGGCCAACACTCCAGAAGGCTGCGCTGCCATCCAGAGGGACTTGGACAGGCTGGAGAGTTGGGCAGAGAGGAACCTCATG
>JAVCKT010025455.1:0-11575 GCA_032273925.1 Rhynchotus rufescens | reverse complement strand
TTAACATAAAAAAAAAAAAAAAAAAAAAAAAAAGCATTTACAAAGGAAACATCATGCCTTTTGACTTTGGTTTCTCTTAGTATTGTTAAAATGTGCTTACACTGGTCTTTAAATATTTTTCTGATCTCCAATTACTGCCTGGAGGCATCTCTCTGAAGAAAAGGGCTCTTTCCTCTCTCTGTCCCCAATAATACCCTATGTTAAAAAATGTTTTTTAGAAGCTAAGAATTAATTTAGTTCATATGTCCAGAATTGCATGAAGTTTCTTCCATTTCTTAACTACAGATAGTTTGCTATGATGCAGGTGTGCCTGCTAGAATGGGGAGGTTTCCAGTAATTTTCACAAATATTTCTCCTTACTGACACATCGTGCCTTGAATGAATAAACTCCAGTTAAAATGTCTGTAACCACTCATGGGAGCGGACAGTGACTGAAATGGAAGTGGTTGTTCTCAGTCCAGGTCTGAGAAGAAATGTCAACATCTGGAAACCATCACAGATGCACTCCGTGCTCCTGAACAAGCACAGAATTCAGCTACCTCCTGCCCAGTTAGAGGGGAGCAATATGGGGAATGTGGTAGTGCTGCTGCCCAAACTGAACCTGTTCTCTGTGAGTGCTTATGAGGATCAGTTAGTGGTTCAACTCCCCTACTTTGCTAGGCAATGGATTCATTCTGCCAGCAGGTTTTTCTCCTGCCAATATCATTTCTTGCAACTTGCATTTTATCAAAGTGAGACAGAGGGCCAATAGCAACAGGGAAATACATATGTTATGCCTGGTAAAGGATACCCAGTAAGGGTGTCACTCACAGAGTCTTTCGTTAGTGCCTCACCTGTGCATCTTTCCAGACTGAGCTGATGAGATGACAGGCTGCAGGATTTAGGTCCAGATCTCCAAGAGAGGTGTCTCCATAAGCCTTGTGCTCATCCCATCTCTCACCAGGAGACCTTTATACCACTGCAACCTTCATTTGAGTGTAGCTCAAGTAAAGCTACTTAGTCCATCTGGTTTTAAGTGGACTGTGAACTCTCTCAAACCATGACTCTTCCCTAAACAGATCAGCTCGCATACTGAGAGGACCAGTTTTGATTAAAGCTTCTACCTAGGTGACACGCATAAACAAAACAGCATGTTCACAACTACAAATGTTTGCAACAGTAAGCACGGAAAACTAAGCAGATGAGTTACTTCTTAAGGAGAAAAATAGTCATTTACATGTACACTTTTTTTTTCCACGTACCTTATTTTCATGTACTGTAAGGCTCAAAATAGTCAAGGTATTTCCTAAGAGGTCCTTGAAGACTCAGGAGTGGCAATTTACACATTCATGATTTTACAGCTGTCAACTGACGTTTTCCTAGCTAATTAGAATGCGTACAACCAACGTAAATCAAGAATATTAGAGCATACATCAAATTTTAATGAGCTTTTGGAATCAAATTGTTTGGAAATATAGCTTCCAAGTTCATACTTAATATACTATAATGTTTCCAAGAGGGAATAATATTTTCTGCTCTAATTCTATTATGTAAAAATACTTTTTCTCTGCCAGTAAAACATATGGGACAGTTTTTCTGTTGTTAATAACAAAGTCATGCAGTACAGATTGTCACATTTAGTATTCTAAAACTAAGCCCTTTTTGGTCAAAAACTTGGTCAAAAATAATGCTGAACAGAAGGGAAATTAATTGCTTTCCCATCATCTTCTCTGAGGGTAAGTAACATACAATAATTTTTTTATAGTCATGAAATGCAAATATCATGGGTGACAAACTTTCTGAGCGCAGATTCTCCACAGAAGTCAGTCAGTCATAATTTCGTAAGAGGAAGGTTTGTGGTATGAGGCTCTCAGGAAGATGCTAGGTTATCCTTCTCAGGCTAAGCAGAACAAAACCATGCTTTCCTTCAGTAGCATATAAAATCAGATCTTTGCTTTGCTTGAAAGCCTTACCTCTGCAAAATGTTATACATGAGCACAATTTTTCATTCTGTAAATTCTACCTGAACATCATGTCATCTTCTCTAAGCACCTACATTTAGCCATAAGCTTAGGCTTTTGCAGAACTATAGTTACAGAAAGCTAAATTGGAAGAAAGAGGAGCTCTATATTTAAGTGATTATCTTGGCAAAACTGGTAGGCCCACATGAACTGAAAAAAAAAAAAAAAGAAATGAGACCAATTATTTATCAGGAATAAAGGTACTTTGCTTTTAAACATCAAAAAATCCTGACCCTTATTACTCAATAAACCTTAACATGTGCTTTTGTTCTAAAGAACTGTTTTGCAAATATGAATATTCCCCTATATGTCTTCCTAGCCTTCTAATGGTTTTAATATTACATTTGCTAATTTTGCAAATCCCATAATACTAAAGAAACTGCAGAATCTTTCTTCAGAATCTTTCTGCATAATCTCTGGGTTGATGTCAAATTGCCTCTCACCCTGTTAACTCTGAAGGGTTGACTTCTGCAACAGATGATAAACTATGAAAAATACATTGCTACAGATTCTGCCTGACAAGGGAAGAGAAATAGAGGAGTCGAAGACCAATGCCAAAATACCTGAAGTAGAGAACTAGGGTAACTGGCAAGGACCATCCCTGGTTTTGGTCCCAGACTAAGCATGCATAAATACTAAAGTCCTGCCATGTTCAGCTTGAATCCACACGATATAGCAATGGAAATGCAAATCACTGTGACAGTAATTCAGAAATGGGATTGTTAAAGAACAGAAGTGAAGCATCTCAAATGCCAACAACAAGCAAGACACAAAAGCAAAAAAAAAAATTAAAACTGAGAACAGAAGGTCATCTCTATATAAATCATTGATTTTTTTTTCTCATGACAGACAAAGCTAATGATTTCACACAGCTCTAGAATGTACTTGGGTAAGGTTTTTGAAAACTGCTCAGATCTTCTTAGAGTACTAAAAAGATCTAAAAGTATCACCCTTTCCATTTTTTTCCCTACAATACTGTGTTCTCTAAATATCAAGAAAATTCTCAAACATATGACAATGCAAATGCAATCAATCAATGCAAATGCAGTCAGAGAGAGCAGACTCTACCTGACCACTATATTTTCAAGTCCTCTGAAATTGCCATTATTATTTTTATTTATTTATTTGGATAGGGAATAAAAAAAAAAGGTGATGCTTCAGGTAACCCACATCTCGTTATTATCATCCATTTATATGCTTCACTTTGAAGAGCTAAATGGAAATACAACTCAATCAGGAATTCAACTGTATTCCAGCCAAAAGTCCAGTGTTTGTTTTCAAGTAGTTTTCCAAAGATTCAGTGCAATGTTGCAGGTACCCCTGAACTTCCCTTTTACATTTAGCAATACTAGCCATTGTAAAATTTTGAAATTTCCAACTACATGCAAAGCTGTAGGGGAAAATATCCTTCTCAACCAATAGATACAGGAGACTAAGTAAAAGACACTCTTTAATGGGAAGGGAGGAAAGGTGAAGGGATACCTTTCCAGTAACATTCCACACATCCATCTTTTTCCTGGATACTCAGCCCTGCAGAGACTTGAAGAAGATAGATGCCAGGATGGATGCCATGTAATGTAGCTGTCTTGACCCTCCCTCTCTACAGTAATCCCTATGGTTGTCTTGTTCCATTACTGTACAAGCACAAACTATCCTAGCAACAAATTCTTTGTGTGTGTGTGTGTACGTGTGTGTAAGAGACATGTCATTTAGTGTCTGAGCTGCTCCTGGACACACTTGGCCCAGTGACACTGCTGACCACTGAAGCCTAGAAAACCAAAAGTGTCCACAAAGGTGCAAGATTTACTGATATCTTCTGATTACCTTCCCTCAACAGAAAATCAAGATCTAGCAGCAAGCAGCGCCTCATTGAGACCACATGACTGACTCCTCTCTTCAGCCTCTCTTCACCACAGAATTCAGGCAAAACAATGTGCCAGAGCAGAGGAATTCTACCAAAGCCCTGAAGTAGTAGTCTTCAAAGTAGTTCCTCACTAACCAAACCCATGCATTGCTTCCCCGCCTCTAGGAAAGACAGGTCCCATAGAAAGGATGATGCCTCCGACTGTCTGAGTGTTGCCGTTCTGCCCTGCTGTTTCTCTGCTGCAGGCGATCCAGACTGCTGCCTTTTCCAAAGGGAAGCTAGGATCCACCCAGTATGCTGTGAGGATCTCCAGAAATAGGTTTAGAATGAATAATACTCTTCAGGCTTCCTGTCACTCCTCTCCAGGTTGCAGAGCGCTATGCCAACTTACATAACATTTATTCTATTCTAATTCTATTTCTCAGTGCTGTTTTCTTTCATACCCTGTGCAGCCTAATGCTCTCTATATTGTGCAAAAAGCAACAGAAAAGAGACAATTTATTAAAAGAGAATTGCAGCAATTTGTATTGAGTTTTGCAAGACTGCATGGTTAACTGAAGCCAATTTGAGATGTAATTACTATAGTCCTACAAATGAACCACACAAACTACAAAATCATTTTATCAGTGTTTTTTATCCACCATGTAGATACCTTAGGTAAGCTAAACATTTTGGCTAGCATTCAATCTTCCAGCTGCCACTCTTAGAACTTTCACTGAAAAATAACTTTATTTCTTAGAGCTCCTAGTTGTCATTTGTCCTAACTTGACAGTGTAACAGCACCAAAACAGTTGACAGGCCTTTAGACCCAATTCAGCCAGATCTGTCCCTCAGCAGGAAAAAAAACCTTAGCATCCTCAGACCCAGATAGTGCTTGAGACCTAGAGTTACAAAACTTAAAACTTTGTTTAGAAAAAAAATAGCCAAGGTTTACTGGGCTTGCATGACACAACCAAACAGAGTCACGCTAATTAAAAATGCCCCCCAAAGCATGCAGTTGCAATGCACTTTTTCAGATGAAGGAATGACAATAAATGAAAAGCAGCAGATGGAGAATATTCTCTTTTCGTTTTGCAAACAAGCTAAAAAACAAAGAACTTTGTTAAAGAACGGGTGGAGAAAGGATTCGTCTTCAGACTTTTTTTTTCCCCTTGAGCAGTCCACAGAAATCTGTTTGCCGAAACAGAGTATGAATGGGAAAAATCCCGCTCATGAGCCAGGGATTCAGTTCGCAAATGCCTTTGGATTTTTGACTGCTGGCCAAATAGGGCTTTACGGCTTGTTTTCATCCTTCTTGCTTCCTATTACCTGGGAGCGAAGTACTTGGTATCGGCATCGGACACGCCTCCTCACACCAGGGAAGAGCCTGGGATTTACGGCAGCAGCAGGCAAGGGCATGCTGCCCACCAAGACAGGATGCACCTCATCCCCAGCACTTGCTGAAGGACTGGCAGTGCGATGAGGGCTCCTGACATGCGGTGCCCTTAAGTTGGCTCCTACCCTTGGAGCAGAGGCTCTGCGCTAACGTTTTCTCCTCTGGTGAACAAGTGCTTTTCCATCCTTTCCCTTATGGTTTTACGAAACGCTGTTGGCCAGGGTGGGTTCCACGAGGACCCCTGAGGCCAAGGCGTGTGGTGCTGCAGGGAAGGGCACCTTGCGCGCAGGCACCATCAGCAGCAGGTGCTGCCCCAGGGCCCGGCGCGGGGCCCGGCGCGAGGGCTCACGCTGGACCTGCCGCTGCCAGGGCCGCGAGCTCCGCGCCGTCCTGAGGGACGTGATAAATAAAGGAAAAACAGGCTCCAGAAGGGAAAAGCAGCTGCTTGGAAGGGAACTGCAAAAACATCTGTAGCGCACCAGCAGCCTTTGCTTGCTGCGGCCACCGCTAAGGGCTTTCAAAGGGACTCAGAGGAGCCCCGTGGGGAGCAATGGGGTGCCCCAAAGCAGGAACCCTGGATGCGCCGCTCTGGCCAACCTCTTCCCATCTACATGTGTGGGGCCAGGCATAAAAGGAAAGGGGAGCCAACCCACACATGCCAAAATGCCCAATAACCCCACAAAATACCTAACTCTCTCCCGTCTGACGCTCTTTTTTGGCCCTTCGTGGGCTTTAAAGAGGGTTTCCCGAGGCTTTTAACGTGCTGCTGGAAGGAGGGCGGCTCTGCTGGAAGCGATTAGTTCACACGCAGGCGAGCCCCGCCGCTGCCTGCGCTTGACTAGCTGACAACATACCGAGGAGACATTAAAACTGATCTATTTGGCTTTGGAGTGCCTCATTCCAGCGCAATTTTATGCATTTGCTTCAGACTTAGCAGGAGGGAGGGAAAAAAAGGAAAAAAGAAAAAAGAAAAAAAGAAAAAAAAAGAAGGTTCAAGGGTCTAAGTAGCTCAATTTATTTTTCAGTAACTAAGTTACCAGAGACTTGTACAGAGATTGTATTTATTTTCTGAAGGAGGCTCCAAGTTGGCAGAGAGGTCCTTGGAAGTACATATTTCTTCACGTTCTCTTGATCTCAGTGTGTGGAGAATCACTTAACAGCTGTTTTATGTGCAAATGTTTTTTCAGGCATGTCCTCCCCAACCATAAACAGATTTTTAAAGGAAACCCTCTTAAAAAAGTTAAGAGACAACAAATCTCTGAACCTTTTCTCACCCAAACCTGAAGCTGAGATGTGAGCAAAGCCTGGAGGGTCTTCAAACTACTGACTTTTTATTTTGATTTTTTAAATAGGACCGCAACAGTCCAATGCAAAAACCAATACTGTGCCCTCTACAGAGCTGCACTTTGTTCCTTCATTTACATATAAATTCAGACATATCTATATGTGTAGTATTTATATTAGGTATACTTATTATTTAATCTTTCTTTAAAAAAGACAAAAACAGCTAGATTTTTGGCAATGAGGAAAGCAAGAGACGCTGCAATTTTCAAGAGCTGTGATAAAAATTATGTAACAATTTGGCTTCTACACAAGTGTTTCAGTGTTTCTGTAGATGTGTATACGTGCATGCATATGGTAAAGGATAAGGAATTCCAGAGGCGAGAGAGGACATTAGGTCCTACCATTTTCTGGGACTCAGATTTTATTTAGACCTCTTGGGCTTATTGTTTATGAATACATGGCAAACCCATGGCAAAAAAACACTTAAAAGTTTTATGTTGTATTACTGAATTGTATGTGTCAGCCTCTTAATATGCCTCAAAACACAAAAGAACCTGTAGGCTTGGCATAAAACTGAATACAGGAATTGTCACTATACTAATAAGCTATCAAGAATTCCTCCAAGAAATAATGCATGCAAGACATTTTGAAAGACCAAAAAAAAAAAAAAGAAAAAAAGAAAAAGAAAAAAAATAGAGGAGGAAAGGCAATCCACACTTTCAATAGAATAATACTTAACAATAAAACAAACACCTCTGAGACCATGCGGAGAGCATAGGATGGTTGGTTCTGGCTCTGTGAGGGCAAGCCAGGGGCCTCTATCCTTTGGTAGCAGAAGCAATTTACAGGTTTTTATCTGCATTTCTGCTTCCCAAATGCCATCCCAGACATTCCCTTACCTCTAATGTCTGTTATCAGCCCAGCATTGTGCTGAGTGAAGCACTGACAGAGCCAAGCTCAAACTCAGATCTGCAGAATGACCTAATGATAATGATAATAATAATAATAATATTAATGATGAAAAAAGGGGGGGGTTCACATCTAAAATCAATATTCAGGATGATGCTGTGGTTTGCTGGTATGTTGAATCCAGCTTTACAGCTCCTACTACCAAATCAAAAATGTGACAAAGACCCAAGACACAGTAAAAATTTCCTCTGGCAGTTCAAAGTTGCTCCATTCTTTTCTACTTACTTGACTGTGCATTGGTAGGCTCCTGGCCAAATCATCTGTCATTCTATTCCTCCCACAGGCAACATAAAGTCAACATAAAAGCACGAAGGTAGCATTAAATTCCATGTCATCTGTTCACAGCTGATGCAGATCAAATCTGTGCTGCAGAGTGATCCAACGTGACACAGGGATGGAGCAGGGATTCTGGAACCAGGACAAAGTCACTGCTACAGTCAATGAGGAGGCAAGACACTTGACAAAGCACTGATGAAATCTGCTCTCTGCATTCAACAGTGTCATTACCTCTCCTGTCCCGAGCTGCCAGCCAATAATTAGGATCTTGCAGGTTGTTTCCATTAGGAGAAGAAATCAGAGCCTGCTAAAGACTGGTGGAAAAACAGGATTTCCAGTTGTCAGGAAATCTTCACTTCTTTTAAGTATGGTTTTAGTCTAAATTTCATGTACTTGTTCTTGAGCTGGGGACTATGGTTAGGATTCTTCAATTGCTTAAAAGTGGGGACCCTGAAACTCTGCACATCTCTTGCCACAGGGGATACCTACTCTTGTCAAGTACTTCCTCTAATACTGATTTACTGAAAACATATCCATGTGCAAAGTTCTATCTCTTTGAATACAGCAGAAACCAAACAAGTGGAGTTTTCACATTGTATTCCCAGAAATCTTCGTCTTTCCCTTTGTTAACTGCTCACACAACAAGCACCTCTTCTTGCTTCTCCAGGAAGAAACATTATGCATTGCCCAGTGGTTTCCACCTCAGTTCATACATATTCCCCCCCGCTCCTTCCCAAAAACAATGCACGGCCATCCGTATTTGCTTCAAGCCTACTGAAAAATCTCTCTGTCAGCATAGTTCACCTGGCCTGGCCCTTGCATGCTATCTTAGGCAATGGCTCCAATTTTTTCACCTCTTAGTATAAAAGCTGTTTAACTCCCTTTTACACTCCTTTGGGTGAAAAGCAGATACAACACTGATCTCTCAATTGAGATATCTGACAAATCTCATCCCGATGGTAAAACAAACAACAACAAAAAAAAAACCAACAAAAAAAAGAACAAGAATACTTTAAGACTACAAAGTAAAACTTATATCATACATGTTCCGAGCACACGGAAATAATAAATGTCCAAAATAAAGTTCAATGCTCAAGATAAATTGTCAGGTATACACTAGAAAAAGCATATGGAAGACACAAAGCTTTTCACTTGGAAACCCACTGGCTGTAGAGCACAGTGTGCCTACTGTATAGTAGTGTACTTTCAGGTAGATGAGGGAGACTAAAAGTGAGCCAATTTCACCTATATTTGATAGTTTGCTCTTACTGCATGCAGAGGTGGCAAATGCATCCTTGACAGATACTTTCCTTGTACCAGGAAATTTCTCATTAGAAATATCAGAAATCTGAAATATCAGAAATTCTGAAATATCAGAATGACTATTAGAAATAGTCTCTTCGGAGACTTCAGAGACACACTCACTTTCCATGACAGTCACAATGACAAGTCAGTCTTTCCAAATTTGAGATGGTGAAAGAAAAAGAAAAAAAAAAAAAAAGCTCTTGAACTTATGCTCTTATTTAGCCTCAAATATTTCCCCTGCCCTCAGCTCAGAATGTTCTCAGAATGAGCCATACTGCAAAGAGTCAGGTAGTCAAAATATATTTTTTCCCTTTTGCCTAGTACCAGTTTCTGGTTGTCAATGAGCAGTTTGTGATTATCTCAGCTTTGAATAATTTGAATAGTTAACAATTGAATAATCCAATCTGATTATTGATAGCTGAGATTGTCATTGAAGGTGACACAGTTCTGAGTAAGTGTTCACTGCCTAACCTACTGCCTTGTTTAGTGGTCACTAAATTTACAGATTTATTTTACTCACACATGCAACCCTACTAAAATCATACATTCTTCTTATGTTAAGCATCAGCAATATGTAAATTATTGCAGGTATCTGTATAGGAATGTTTCTCCCCCTAGCTTTGCTGTAATAGCTGTAGAAGACAAAAACTTTCTAATTCAAAATTTTCTTTCTGCTATACCACACTCATGCAGTTTTCAACCATGCAACCAATGTTCCTGGCAATTTGCTTGCTTATTTGTGGACAACAAATTTAAAAGAAGGCACAAATATGGTTAATCAAAATTATCTTACAAAAACAAGCGAATATTTGTGAAACTATTTTGCCCTCACTCAACTCTATGTCCTTCTGTTTAACTGATGGCTACATAACTAAAAGGCACTCCTAGCAATAGTACCTAGCATCAACATGATTCACATTTTCCAAGGTAAATATTTAGAACCTGGGCCCCAACAACACAAATCACTACGTCCTTTTAGGCATAATCTCAGAGACTACACTAGATTCAAAACTGCAGTTATTTTCACCTTGTGGTTTCCTCTGTTTCTCTGCCTTTTTAAAATGTGAACTTTGAACTCAAGAAAGCAAGGGAGAGACAGCATTTTTTCCCACAGCCTTCCATTGTCGTATTGCTGACGAGCTCCCAGTATCTGCTTCTCATTTAGGTAGCTTCCCAGTGGTTAACTCATGTGACCAAAACACCTTCCCCCCAAAAGAAAAACAAGTCACTTCTTGCAGGATCCAGCAGATACACATACAAAAAACCCCCACATTGCCGCTGAAGTACAATGCACAGTGCATGGACTGAGGCCAGGCTAAACAGCCCCATCACAGCACTCCAGCTCTGCAAGGGCGGTAGGACAGCTCCACGTGTCCAGAGAGCACCGCAAACATGCTGGGGAGGCTCCACTCGTCCCCCGTCTGGCCCCAGCCCCGGCCACTTCACATCTATGTCCACGGGTGCCGTTACAGTTTGTGCTGGCATTTGCTTTATGAGTCATTTCAAGACTTTCTAAATCAGTTGTAAGATCTCCCTCTGGCCGTGACCTGGAACTTGGCATAAACTAACATGAACTAGGCCTGGGTTCTTTTATTCAAAACAAAGCCTTGAAACAGCTGTTTGCACATTTTTTCCCTAATTGTAGGTATGTCCAAACCAAACAATCTTGCCTCAAAAGGTTACCACTTGTGTGTGTTCTCATCATGTAAAGACAGTATTAATAGTGTGTAATTTTTATAGGTCTACATGTACCATTTAGGTAGACTTTCAAGGACAGAAAGGACCTTAAAGGATAGATCTAGAACTGAAATATTGGTCACTATACCCACTTCTTGCCAGCATAATATGGGTATATTACAGTCCGGTGGTAAATTTTGTCCAGTTGACCAACAGTAGGGGTTTTCCTGAAGTCACAGCACGTCTGTAGCACAGCTGATGCACTTGAACCATCCCTACCGCACTTCATCTCATTACCAAATCTAGGAGTTTTCTCATGAGTCCTGTAATACATATATTTTTGCTTTTATATATTTCATATATAAATATATTTCATATATCAATATATTTATATAGTTTTGCTTTTATATATTTCAAATCCTCAGTCAGCCAATAAACTAAAACCAACTTGTTTTTGTATTAAATTATGCATATAATTGTATATTTCTAGTCATCTAAGGGAAATCTGGAAAAAAAAAAACCCTGAAGGCTCAAAACCCAGAGTGCAAAGGACAAAAATATCAAATATCTTGTCCTTTTCACACAAGACAGTGACCTGAGATGTTGATCTTTGTTTGTTCTTCTATTCAAACAGAAACAAAACAAAGGTTGGCAATCCCACTTTCTGGAGTTTTCATGTGAAGAAAAGGTTCATGGGGAATAAAAAAAAATAACAGAAAAATGTAGTCATCTATCCATTACAGAATCACAGAATCACAGAACCTTCAAGGTTGGAAGGGACCTCTAGAGATCATCTAGTCCAACCTTCCTGCTCAAGCAGGCACA
>JAVCKT010025454.1:0-28017 GCA_032273925.1 Rhynchotus rufescens | reverse complement strand
CGGGTAGCCGCGGCGGCGGGCGGGGCTCGGCGCCGCTGCTGCCCCGCGCCGTCGATGCGCGGGCGCGGCGCGGCGGGGCCGGCGGGCAGCATGAGCCAGAGCGAGGTGTCCACCTGCGCGGCGCCGCCGAGCCAGCGCGTCTTCCAGGAGGCCGTGCGGCGCGGCAACACCAAGGAGCTGCAGTCGCTGCTGCAGAACATGACGAACTGCGAGTTCAACGTGAACTCCTTCGGGCCCGAGGGGCAGACGGCGCTGCACCAGTCCGTCATCGACGGCAACCTCGAGCTCGTCAAGCTGCTCGTCAAGTTCGGCGCCGACATCCGCCTGGCCAACCGCGACGGCTGGAGCGCGCTGCACATCGCCGCCTTCGGGGGCCACCAGGACATCGTCCTCTACCTGATCACCAAGGCCAAATACTCGGCGGGCGCGCGGTGATGCCGCGGGGCCGCCCCGCCTGCCCCGCGCCTCCTGATTGTTCTCCTTTTTTTTATTATTTTTTCTGAAAGATTGTGTATTTTTGTTATTTTTTTTAATGTCAAAGCTGCTTGGACTCCATGGTTTTGTGGGTTTTTTGTTTTTGTTTTTTGTTTTTTTTGGCAAAGAAATTTGGGGCCCCCTCAAAAAAAAGCAAACCCCACCATTTACTGTTTTATTGTTTTCCTTCCTCCGAGGGTTGTTTTTCCTACTGTAATTTTTTTTTTTCCTCCATCTACCTCGGCTGCACTCACAGTATTCACGGTTTCAGTTTGACATCTGGTCGGATGCTTTAAAATGCTCCCCATCCCCCTTTTCCCCCCCAACGTTTAACCCTTTTCTTCCTCCCTGGCAACCCGTGTCCTGGCCTGTCCTTCCATTTTAAAGTATTCTGGCTCAGAAACAAATTCATTTCAACATTTATTCCCTTCGTGGTGCTTCCCCCGTCATCGAGGCAGAGCGACCCCCGGGCCGGGTGGCTCCCCCGCGCCTCGGCCGGGGGTCCCGCTCACACTGAGAGAGCTGCTCCTTCTGCCGTCCTCTCCCAGTGCTTTCCTACTGTTCATTTTTTTTCCTTATTTTATTTTTGGAAACTCTGTTGGAATATGACACACTTTCCCACCCTGCCTGGTGGCTTTTTGTGTGTGTTTGTGATGATTTTTTTTTTATTTAGGGGGTGGGGGGTGTCTGAAGAAAGCCTGCATCCTCACCTGCTCCTTGAATCCGTTTAGCACACGTGAGATCACAGGAAAAAAAAGACATTGAATCCTATTTTTGTGTGTATGTATGTAAAGGGGGATTAGCAAATCCTGAACTTTTTTTCTATATATATATAAAAAGTGAAATAAACTCTAGAGACAGAGGATTTGCTTTTGCACAGAAAAGGGCCGTGAGCGCTCTCTGCTGTCTGGAGAGATGCCTGAAAACTACTGAGAAATAGCTTGGGAACTTTTTTTTTTTCTTTTGGTGAAACTTGGATAACACTTCTCAATGCAGAATGATTCATTGGACTTGTATAGCTTCACCTGCCTTTTATATATATATGTCTGAGTATATATATTTATAAAAGCAAAGGAAGAAGAAGAGAGAGCCACCCTAAGTCGCATTTTGAAGTGACTGCACGTATAATCGCAAATGCTGCTTTTGATCGCTCTGGCACAAGAACATCCCGTCGGAAAATGCAGAAGAATTTCAGAAGTCTCCTTTCTCCCACCAGGCTTTCAGCCCTCTTTTCTTCGTCTGCACTAAAACCAACCGTATCAACACCGTCTCCCTGCTCTTTCCTTCCTTGCTTCCTTCATCCCAACCATTACAATTAAAAAAAGGAGAAGAAAAAAAAAGAGAGAGAGAAACTAGTTACCTGCTGTTTATTTTGGTTGTGTCTTAACTATTTATCATGTATGTATATATTTTATGGGTGACGTTTGTGAGCCTGGTTTTGTTTGAAGCTGTTGGTGAGTGTTTCAAAATACGGTTTGGGAAATGGGCTTTTTTTCCCCTCCCTAGTCTTAAAACTAAAACTAAAAAAAAAAAAACTTGACTCTGCCGTTGTTATTTTCCCATTGCACTGAATATTCTGCTTTGTTCTGACTGTTTCACCTGCATTTTATTTTGTTTGGTTTTGCTTCAACAATTTGAGATAATTAAAAAGCTCCAGTTTTAAAGAGAGGGGGGGAAAAAAAGGAGAAAAAGCAAAAAGAAAGGCTTGTTGAAAGTGTCTACTGTTATTGCTGTATTTCGCAAGGAACTGCTTTGTTGAAATCTTTATTTTCTGTGAGCATTGAAGGCAGTGTTAAGCGCTTCCCTTGGTGCTTCTGTGTAATAGTTATGGGGTGGGGAACAATATCTTTTCTAGAGAGGTTTTTATTATGGTTACCAGACAGTTGCACATATTTTTTTTCTTGGTTGAAATGGAGTTACCACAATGAAATGTCATAACATTTATGACATGATATTAAGAAAGGTGTATTTTAAAGCCAAGTTCTAGATGGATTCTTAAAAAAAAAAAAGAAAAAAAGAAACCTTGGTTATAAACCCAGTCTAAAGGGAGCTCTGTCCAGTGTTGTAAAGACAACATGATGTAACCCATATTTATATTTTTATAAAATACCTATTAAGACTGTGAATATCTCCTGTGTGAATTGCTGAGTGAATTGAAGAAAAGTATTGTTCCTTTCCAGCCTCCCGGAGCTTTAGACACACTGAGATTTTTAATTTTTTTTTTTTAATTGTATGTTGGGGGAAGGGGGTTTGCTCTGAAATTGTGAGTTGATGTGTTTTTACATCCCTTTTTTTTTCGTATTTTACTGAAAAGCTGCTGCCCTTCCTAGTCCCTAGAGTTTCAATGTTCTATGCAACCCCCCCGCGTCCCCCCCCCAAATCTCTCTTTACCCTGTGAAGTCAAAGGGATGCAGATTGATTCGAATTGAAATGAGGGTCCCCCCGCCCCCTCATTGGCTCTAGTGCTGCTGACCCTTCACGCCAAAACGGGGAGGACGGGCGAGAGGAGAGGCAGGGGAGGCTCTTGTGTGCGCGCCACCCCACGGCTGCCGCCTTCTTTAATTATTATTATTATTTTTGTAAGAAGAATATATTGATAATGTCAGTGAAATAAGCAGACATTGAAGCTGATGCACAGATTGCTCCAGAAAGGAGTTTTTCTGTAGATTTTTTTCTTTAGATGCAAATACCTTTTTTAATTATGTTAATTAATGTTAAGAATTTTTAGGCTTATATTGAAGCTGTATGTGGGTCACTATATGATCATTTCTAACTGGATAAAGTCTGTACAGTACAGCATATTCCTGAGTGTATGATATAGCCGTGTAGCCCCAGAGTGCGAAATTTATAAATAAATTTTTCATTGATCTTTTTATAAAAAAAAAAAAAAAAAAGTTGCCTTTTCTGTCTGTTCTTTCCCCGCGCGGATATTGGTGGTGGCGGAGCCGCCGCTTTCAGAGCGTGGCCTTGCCCCGCAGCCTGAGGCCAGCGCGGCCGCTGGAGGCTCTGGGGATGAAAGCCCGGGGAGAAGTGGGGCCACCGGCTGGAGGCTGCCAGGGTGCCCGGGTCCCCCCCTCTTTGGGCACGGTCTGCGCCGGGCTGGCCACTGTGGGCTGTGGCCTTCAGGTTCTGGGGTGGCCCTGGCCCTACTCTTGCTGGCCAGGGATGTCCCCACCCCAGCGTTCACTGCTGGTCCATGGTGGGAAAGGGGACCCAGCAGCTCTTCTTGCACTAACTACATGCCCTGGAGGGTTGGTTGTGTGTGCAGGATGTGCTGCCCACTCCCATGTCCCGGGGGAAAACGTCCTGGTAGGTCAGGATCCTGCAGAATGCCCGTTTCCTCCAGCCCAACCCTTCACATGCCTCTCACTCCTTACAGCACTCTGGAGCACCTGGGCTTTCACTAAAGCCCTGTGTCAGCCTAAGCATGCAGAGTTTAAGGCAATACTAAAAAAAGTTGGGTCACCTGTGCCAAAGAGCTAGGTGCGAGAGCTGAGGCTAACCACGGGACATCTCCCAACAGCAGGAATGCCAGGCCACGGAAATGCGTAATCCGCCACACGCTGCCCGAGCCTTGTCGGCTCTCCGGGAACAATTTGAGTTTATTTTTCTCTGTCGTCCCCTAGCAAGGCTTTGAGGTAACCTCTCTGGGGCTGTGATAGTGGGGTGGTGTCCTTTGGAAATTGCTGTCACGTTGATGCAGTTAGTGGCTTCAGGTGGCAATGAAGTTCAGGATGAGGACTCTCCTGACTCTAGGCCGAGGATATGGAGTGTGGGTGGGTGGCAGCAGAGATATCTGCAATCCCCTCACGGGGCTAAGAGCAAGACAACAAATGTGGGCTGGACCCTGCATCTCTGGATGCTATTCCAGGTGAAATCAGGCTGAGGAACTGAGAAGAGCAGAGACAGACCATTGGCTCCATCAGCTGGGTTCCCTTCCCAAAACTCGGGCTTGCACAGGACATACATGGAGGAGAGCTTTGGACATTATCAGGCATGGACATTTGTGATCAGTCTCTTTCTTTGTGTTGATAATTTCGGGGGGATTTTGAAATTCCCCAAATCCCTGTGAATTCTTTCCATACCCAGTTCAGTGTCTGTGGTGGATCCTTGCTGTCTGAGGCCTCCAAGAGCAGCATCCTGAGAAGATGAAAGAAGGAGCCCCAGTAGAGAAGCCTGGCATGGGACAGCATGGGCAGGCTCTCCCTGATCCTGATGTGGCCTCACTGGCTGCCTGGCCTTCCTCCCCTCTGCAATGAGCACCAGGCCCTGCTCCCACTCTCCATCTGATCAGGCTGGGATGGGTGCCGGGATGTAGCATGGGCATTAGCATCGCTTTGACACCCACAGATGCCAACACTGCAAATGACCCCTTCCACACTGAGATGCCCTGTGCAGGATCCCTGTCACCGAAAGGGAAATTGAGGCGAGGACCAGCTCAAAAGAGCCCTGTAGGCCCAAGCCCTAAGCCAGGTGCCGGTGAAGGCCTGTGAAGATAAGGACACCACCAGATCTCCCACTGGCACCTTCATGTCCCAGGACTGGGGGCAGCTGTGGGATTGCATCTATGGGTGCTGTCACCAGTTAACTCCATGGAACTTGCCTCCTGCAAGCCGTGTATCCCGTGTACCCTGCCTTCCTTACCCTGACCATAAACTCGTGATGTCTGGGCAGTGAGATGAACGGGTGCCAATGCTGCCCTCTCCCTCAGCCTGCCCTAGGGTGCTCATCCATCTGCTCCGCATGGAGCAGGACCCGCAGGAGGGCTCAGGCCGCGCGGGGCTCCGAGCAGGCAGCACGGCTCTGCGCAGAGCCACTCCCTGCGCAGCGCAGGGAAGGAGCCGGGGCTGGCGGAGCCCCCGGGCAGAGCCTTTCGCTGGACACGGAATACAGATCGCGCTCGGCTGGCACCCGGCGCCGCGCTGCACAGGCCGTGCCGCGGGCTCCGCGCCTGCGGGCTCCGCGCGCGGCGCTGGGGCAGAGCGCTTCCCTCCCTCGGGCTGAGCGGGGAGGCCGGCGCCGCGGCCGCTCCCTGCCCTCCGGGGCCGCGCCGCACCGGCCTCCCCGCGCAGCCCGTCGCCGCTTTGCTCCGCAGCTCCCAGCGCGCACGCAACACCGTCCAAGAAATCTAGGAACTCCAAAGTGCTGGCTATTGGGTTTTTTCCTTCTTTTCTATTTTTGTTCCAATAAAACAAAAATAATTGGGGCGTTTGATGTCGTAAGCACATTCTTCTGTCATTTTTTTTTTTGTGGCCCTGGCCGTGTGGTATTGTCCGCCGGCCACATTACGTTGAATCTGTTGTTCCAAGAAAAACCAAAGAAAGAATTTGAACTTTCAAGTGCTTCCTGCCATTGTCTCCTGCTTTTGTTTGTGCTACTGACTCCAAAACAGATGGATCGGTCTCCCCATGGTCCTCAGGGGTGATGGGAAGTCAACACAGCCCGGAGAAGTTTGACAGCTTTGTCTTCTCCTGTATCCCTCTTCATTTGTCAAGCGCAGACAGCAGAGCTGAATTGCCCAATGCATATGGAGGGGGGGCGGGTGGGGAGGTGGGATTTTATTTGAATTTCAGGGAGCTTAACACAGTAAGTAATGAATGAGAAAGAAAGACAGCGAGCGGGGAAGCGAGAGGGGAAGGGCTGCAATCAAAATTCAGTACATTTTAAATAGATGCTTTGTTGGGCATTTGTATGACTATGATAATGCCCGAGCCTGGCAATCCGAATAGGAGTTACCTTTTTCAAAGATCACAATTGCCTACTGTTCTGTGGCGGGGAGGAGATGGGGGCTCAGTCTAGCTGTTTCAGGGTGCCCTCGTTTCCAGGGTTAGTGTTCTGCCACTTCTCGGTGCCTTCTGGACTAGATTCCCCGCTGTCAGGGTGAAAACCCCACTGCATGAGAGTAACGGGGCTGGTGGGGTGCTGCTGTTAGAAGGGTGCACGACAACACAATGACAGCAAGTTGCTGCAACATCTGCTGGCTTTGCTTCATGGGACGTCCTTAGTTTCAAACCACTTTTTGGTACTGAGCCGAAGTTGCAGAGATGATACAAGAACTCATCCAAAAATGCCAAGCTTGGCTGCAAAAGTCCAGACCCTCAGTCATCCCTCCGAGGCCTGGGCTGATCCCTAGTCCATACTATTTCCCGAGCAGACAGCCTTCCTCTCCCTGCTTCATTTCATCCACCTATTCCTACTGTATCATCAAACCTTGCACCTTGCCAGGAGGAGGATAAAGGGTGGGATTCAGGTCCAAATTCTATGCCCTATCAGTGGGTGCAGAGTCTGGGACAATGTCTCTCACGTTAGCAGAGGAACTGCAAGCAGCTCCTCCAGTGGCAGCATGAACTTCCAGAGGATGATACTGCCTCATTGTGCCAGGCAGGAGAAGTATCTTTTTCCCTTCCCAATAATTTTTCATCTGTTGTGTCCTAATGCCACCATGAGCACTCATCACAGTTACCTTCTGAGGACCCCACAGCCTGGCAGGGATGTGCATAGGAATTGGTCTGGCTCATACAGATGGGGCAAACTGAGATGTGACTCCAATGTAGTTTTTGTCTTCTTCATGTTCCCAGTTTATCTTTCTAAACTTGGCCTTCATAAGATGTCCAACCAGGGCAACATCATAGGGTTTTTTTGTTTGGGGAAGGCACGAATAGGGCTTGTACAACCTGGAGAGGTGCAAAGTTTGTTGGGTGGAGGGATGGGTAGAAGAAAGGATAAAGTGAAAGCTGGGTGACTTGAAGGACATCATGATGCAGGGTGACTAGGACCACATCTTGCACTGGAAACTTCATTCAGCCTGAGTCCTCTACGCATATGCACTGTACCTCTCTGTAGCTGGCAGCAGTCTCTGTGGGCAGTCCAACTCAAGAAGCACCTCCTGACCGTTGCAAGGCAGCAGATCCTGGCCTGGAGCTGCTGTGCTGCAGCTCCTTTGGAAGACACCCCACTCCAGAACGGGCCTCCTCAGACCCCAGCACAGGCAGACAGCACTTGCACACACTCACTGGCACATCCTTGTCTCTGAATCATATGGGCATGAAACTGCTTCATATTTATCCCAGTCAGGACCAAGACATAGTCAATGTGCCTGGCTCTGCCAATGCATCCATCTGTGCCCATTTTCTGGTGGGTGCAAACCCTGTTGGAGCCCATCTGAGTGCTGCCACTGCCAGATTGCAGCAAGACGTTCCAGCATAACTCAAAGCAGGCGGTGGGGTTAGCCCAGCTGTGTGTGGGCTCCTGGACCCCAGCTTGAAAGGGACATTGGCCAGGAAACCACTGCCAAGCCTGTCAAGTTTCTACAATGCTTTGGTGGGGCACTCAGCCATGCCAGACTGAGCCTTCACACAGGGCCCAACTGAGCAGAACCTGGCATCATAGGGCAAATGCAGTTTGTGAATTGATGTGCCCTGAAGACTCCATGCAATAAATTAATTCTACGTCTAAGGAGAACTTCTACTTGTAAATGGCACCTCCAAGGTCATCTTTCATCCTAGGCATAGCATTGAAACATCCTTTTCTAATTTCGAGGTTGTTTTGTTTTATTTTATTTTGTTTTGTAGATGAAAGAACACTTCTCACCAGTTTCTAGTCAAAAGCAATGCTATTATATATGGCATAGATGGTCACTGAATGTGCTAGACTTTCTCCCTGAATTTATGCAGCAGACAAAACTTCTGCCCGTGTGGGATATATGATTTTGGGAGCAGCCTGGACTGCAGTGACCATGACATGGTGGAGTGCAGGATTCTGCAAAGACTGAGCAGGGCAAAAACTAGGATCACAACCCTGGACTGTCAGAGGGCAGACTTGGGTCTCTTCATGGATCTTCTTGAAAGAATTCCATGGAATGTGTCCCTAGATGGAAGAAGAGTCCAAGAGAGCTGGTTAATATCCAAGGTTCACCTCTTTCGAGCTCAAGAATGATCCATCCATATGAGGAGGAAGTCAAGCAAAGCGGGCAGGAGACCTGCGTGGATGAGCAAGAAGCTGCTGGCAAAATTCAAGCAGAAGAGGAATGTACACAGAAGATGAAAGCTGGGACAGGTCACCTGGGTGGAATATAAGACTGTTAACCCAATATGTAGGGATGTGACTAGGAAAGCTGAGGCAAGCCATGTCAAGAACAGCAATAAGAGTTTGTTGTTAAAATACAGCAGTAGCAAAAGGAAGATGAGTGGAAATGTGAGCCCATTACTAAATGGAACAGAAGACCTGGTGACAAAGCATGCAGAAAAGGCAAAGATACTGAATGCCTTCTTTGCCTCAGTCTTTACTGTCAAGCCCAGGCCTCAGGAGTCCCAGGCCCTTGAGACCAGGTAGAAAGTCTGGAGAAAGGAAGACTTGCCCTTGATGGAGAAGGATCCAGTTAGAGATCATTTAGGAAAACTCGACTTCCACAATTCCATGAACACCTTCAAGTAGGAAGGAAACTAGTAGATGTGGCTGCTAGGCCATCACTCCCAAATACCTTTGAAAGGATGTGGAGAAAAAAGTTGCCTGAGAATTGCGTCCTCTAGTTGGAGGCCTGTAGCTAGCAGTGTCCCCTGGGGATCAATACTGAGTCCAGTACTCTTCAGCTTGCTCATTAATGACCTTCATGAAGGCACAGAGTGTCCTCTCAACCAATTTGCTGATGATCCCAAAATCGGAATAGTTGATACATCACAGATGTGTTGCCATTCAGAGGGATCTCAAGAGGCTAGAGTGCAGGGTGGAGAGCAACCTCGTGAAGTTCAATAACAGAGTCCTGCACCTAGGGAGGAATAACACCATACAGGCACCAGGACAGGCTGGGAGAGCAGGTCTGCAGAGAAGGACTTGCAAGTTCATGTGCACAACAAAGTGACCACAAGCCAGCAATGTGGCCTTGTGGCAAAGAAGGTCAACAGCATTGTGAGCTGCATGGGGAAGAACATTGCCAGCAAATGGAGGGAGGAGATCCTGGTGAGGCCACAACTGGGGTAGTGTGTCCAAGTCTGTGCTCTCTAATACAAGAAAGAAATGGAGCTACTGAAGCAAGTCCAGTGGGAGGTTACTACTAAGATGATGAAGAGACTAGAGAACTTCTCAGATGATGAAAGGCTGAGAGATCTGGGAATGTTCAATCTGGAGAAGAGGAGACGGAGGAGAGATCTTATCAATGTGTATAATATTTAAAGGCACTATGTAAAGAGGATGGGACCAGACTTTTCAGTGATGCCAAGTGATAAGACAAAAGGCAAAGGGAACAAACTGAAACACAGGAAATTCTGTCTGAACATAAGGAAAATCTTTTTTAATGGGAGCGTCATAGAGCACTGGAATAAGTTGCTCAGAGAGAGTCATGGAGTCTCATTCGCTGGAGATAATCAAACGCTGTCTGGACAAGATCCTGGGCAATGTGTTCTAAGTGACCCAGCTTGAGTGGGGGGATTGGGTTGGGTGAAACCCAGAGCCTATCAACCTCATCCCTTGTAGGATTCTGTGATCTCAGCACAAGTGGGGCTCTGCATGCTGGGGACAAGGGCCTGTGTTGCAGGAGCAGTCTGGTGGCTTGCCAAACACTTGATTTAATGAAAGTATCATCTTTTTAATGGCTAACTCGGTCATCCTGAAGTCCCAGTTGCATGGAGAAGGAGCAGCTTCATGGGGAAGGAGCAGCAAGGCACAGGGTCAGGGCTTCCCCAGTGGCTGCAGAGCGCGAGGAGCAGGGCTGTGGGTGCCGCTGGAGCAGCTCCCTGGGTGTCCCTGTGAGCTGGGGAGCAGGGCAGCGCCAGCCTCGTTTCCCAGCAGGAGGAGCAGGTCATGGTCCCTGCTGCGGCGGCTGCGCCCCGCGGCGCCGCTCCATCCCTCGCGTTTCGCCCTGCTTCCATTCAAAGCTACGGTGACAACTCTGAGTCTCCCCCTGCCTCTTTTTCCACTCACAGCTCCCCCTCATTCAAAGCCTCTGTCCTTTTAAGTTATTTTTTTTCTCCTCCTATTCATTTCCAGGACGCCTCTGTCCCTTTCCCTTGACTAGCCCCTCTCACGGAGCAGCTGCTATGCTAATAAGCATGAGGCAGAAAAGGGAGAGAGCCTTTGCAGTGGCTGGGGAGGAGAGAAAGACCCCGAGCCCTCCAAATGCTAAATAAATCCCGGGCTGGAGCAGCATCCCCAAACAAAGAGGCCCAGCCTCCCCCCTCTCTTCTCCCTCTTTCCAATTCCACCACCTTTTCACATTCAAATCCATTAAACAGTGAGCAAAAAGACCCCGAGTATTCATAGCATTGCATTAAAGAGAAAGCCCTGTGGTCCCTCTCCACCGCGGGGCCTGGTGGAGGGACGGGCTCCCCAGCCCGCCGCGCTGCCTGGCCATTGCGTCTGTGGCGGGACTGGTAAACGCTGCCCTTCCCAGCCCCTGGACGAAGCGGAAGAGGAACAAAAGGCGCTTGGCTACCGCACAGGGAGATTATTTTCTTTTCACTCGTGTCACTAATTTCATTTTTCTTTTCCCGCCTGGGAGCTTTCTTGCTGCACCGCTGCAGCAGTGCTTGCGATGCTGGGCTTCTGCCCGGGTTTCTGCAAGAAGCTGTTGCGTGTTATAGTCCCACGAGTGGAAAGGATTTGAGCCAGGAGAATTAGAAGGGACGAGAGGGAGTGGGCACCAGCTGTGAAACAAGCTGGGGAGTCAGGCACAGTGCCTGGGACTGAGAGCACCACTGGCAGAGCCAGTGAAGTGTCCCAGAGGTATGGGGATACCCATGAAACCCAGACTGAAGGGAGAGGTGACACCTCCTGCCACCCCAAACCCAAAGGATGGAGCAAGGAGTCTTAGAAGAAGAGGGAAAAGGCAGAGGCCCAGCAGCTGGGTTCTTCCAGAGCTGGCACAAGCAGCCACAGCCCCTGGCACAGTCCAGGTCCCAGCTAATGACCCACCAGTTGCCTCATGGAGGATTGGCCACGTAAGCCTGAACATATGCCATATTTGCAAGCCCCATTTTATGTTTGTCATTCACCTCCAGCCAAGGAAGTCCCAATAAAGCCTCGTGCCTGAGGGATGCCAAATGTTATCAAGGTCCTTTAGGACCTCCAGTGAGCACTGCTTGCTGTATCAGTGGGATCAACATGGTACCACATGGTCTGCAGCAAGGACACAGTCCAGTTGCTGCCTGTCACCTCCCCATTTTGATGAGGATGTGTCCTCACTCCCTGCATGGCATAACCCTGACGTGTGCAAGAGGTGTGTGGCTGTGTGCGATGCTCTTGCTGAAGTGTACAAGATACAAGGAGCTAAGGAGACCTTTGGGACTGTGCCAGCTCCAGTCTGCTGGATGGAGGAAGCAGGAAAAGCTTGGCCATGGAAAGGGTTGCCCATGGACACTCGTGACAAAGCCTTGCATGGGATTCCTGCTGCTTCGTATGCAGGCAGAGCTTTTTTCTGGCCCATGCATAGGTCACAACAAGGACCAGATGAGGCAGTTCCCCGTAGTGCCCTAAACAGCAAGACCGAAGGGCCTCAGTGTACTGGGTTGGCTGGTCCTTCCATGCTCTTACACATGAATTAATGGAGACCGAGGTGTAATTGAGTTCCATGTTCCTGGTGGTATCCTGGTGGCATATCAGTTTGTGGGTTACCTGAAGAGATGTGCCTTTTTTTTCTGGCAGAAAAAAAAAGAGAGAGAGAGACAGGGAGAGGGAAAAAAAGAAAAAAAAAGAAAAAAAAAATAAGATAAGCATGGATTTATTTGTCTTTTGCTTTCCAGACTTTTGGGAAGAATTCTGTGCCCTTCTCTAGAACCAGAGCAGTTTCTGAGTCACAGGACTGCCAGGAAAGACTTCTAGTACCAAATATTGTTAGATTTGTTAAAATCATGATGACATATGAAGATATAAGCTGATGACTTCCAGCATGTCAGGGTGCCAAAGGGCAGAAGGATCTCAGAAGGCTGTCTTTAATTTTTTAGGTTTAGGATCCTTCCAGTCTCAAAGTCATCAGGTGCTGGTTGAGTGATGCCATTTGGGCCATGAGAAATGTGATGATCACCTGCAGTGTTGTGAATGCAGCACATCCTGGGATACAGACTTGTCCTGTTTGTCAACGGAGTGGGATTAAATCCTTTCAGTCAAGTGTCAATGTGGAGATGATGCCTAGGCTCCTTTGCAGGCTGTGGAGAAAGAGGAGGGATTGAGGTGCTTACACATAAGTTCCTAGTGCTGTCTAAGCTGTTTTAATGTGCCCTGCCTGGCCTCAGGGTCTGCCAGTCAGCATCCCATCTTCTAGCCTTGGGCGGGTATTTTGGGTGCCCCTAGGCATCACAGGTGGCAGAAGGTGGCTATATTTTAACATCTGAATCCTGTCCCATTTCAGTATAGTTAATAACCTGGAGGGTGATAGAGGCTGCCCTGAAAGGCCACCTCCACATGTTCAGCCACGTCCCACCCTCGGCTCCTGAGGAACCATTCGTGAGATCACCAGGGCTCCATCCTGCTCCCTAGAGATGCCACACAGCTTAGGGGTATGTGAAGAAACTGAAATGATTCTAGAGGCTATGGCAGAGGCGCATGAGAAATCTGGAGCAGGAAGTGGGAACAGGTGGGACCTCTCCCAAAACCTAAAATGGCACTAGTCACTTTGCAGGACGTGGGGCATGGGAACTCAGACCAGCCTCTGCAGACACCTGCAGTGCAGGACCCAAAGTTCTGTGCATGCAGTTCCGAGCTGTGTCCCTGCCTGGGAACCGGAGCTCTCCACAGTGTTCCTAGTAGTGTGTAACTCTTGATGTGCCTTTGTTTCGTTCGGGGAATGAAACTGCTCTTTGCTGATCCACCTAGCCACTTTGTCCCATCATTTTGCTCTCCAGCGTGAATTAGCCTCATAGGTACTGCTCTTGTTCTCAGTCCATCTATTCTGCTGCCATGTCCCTCACCTCCACTCCAGCAAACGGGGCAGCCATTGGGCCATCACACACTGCGCGTGCCCATGTTGACTCTGCACATGTGGCTCTGGGCACCCACAAGGGAAGGCTGAAGCAGAATAGAGTTCAGGGCAGTCTACAAATCCTGCCAAAGGCCGTGACATATTATGGCCAAATCTGTCCTAAAATCTTGGGCATGATAGCTGTGCTACTTCTGTACAAGAGCTCTCACTTTGCTGCTCACTGCAGACCACCATTTTCTGAGTTTGAGAACCTTTTGTGTTCTTCAGAGACTTGCTGGGCTCAGCCACAGGCTTGTCTCCCCCAGGAGAACAAAGCTGTAGGACAGATGTCAGCAGAGACTCAACAGAGAAGTTTCCTCTTCTTTGAAGAAATGCACTGAAACAAGCTCCAACTAGAGAGCGTCACCCTCAGATTCCCTATTCACAGAGAAGGAGAGACGTTCCTATTCCTGCCATAGGGAACTCGTGTGTATAATCATGACGGGCCAATCCAGCACACTAGCATTGCAGAGGGGCTCTGCTGCCCTAGTTTCATCCTTGGCGAACCAGCCTTGCTGTGGCAATAAGGGTGCCCTTGGGCAGAGAGGCCAGCACCGCCCTGCAGCAGGCCTAGTGCTTCCCATGACTGGAGGTGACTGACTCCTACCTGCACAGGGCTGCTGCTCTGGTTCCTTGCCTGATACATAACATTTGGTTGGTCTAGTGTGGAGTCTGCAAGAGGTTTGGAAAAGCTTTAGCTGTTGCCAACAGCACAGTCCTGCTCCTGGGTGACTCACGTTGTAACTCTGTGAGTTTGATCAATGATAGATGGTCAACGCCCCTTCATGCACTCTCAGTGTGGCCCCAAGTCTATGCTTCACAATCTTGCTCTGCTCCAGCCTCTCCTCAGGGCCACTTTCAGCAAAAATATCCACTCTACCCTGTACACCATGGAGCACCCAAAGACCCGAGAGTGACAAGTTCTTCATCACTCAGGTACTGGTGGCCCAGAGTAAGTGGGATCTGCAGGAGGAGTGAGCCCACCTGCACCCCAGATTGCACAGCTCAAGGGGACACTGAGAAGGGCAGTACACAATTCCTTCATTTTTGGGCTCTTCCAAGGCTGATGAACACTGGGGCACCAGCATTCCGGATCTTGAGCCTGTCTGCAAGCCGAACCTGCCACCTTCCTTTGAGCACTGAAACAATGATACTTGCTGTAAACTTGTGCCTTGCCCATCGTCTTTATGAAAATCAGGCCCATAGGTCTGCTAGGTTGAGGGCCAGATCTGTCACGTCCTGGGAACGCCAGTCTCCCTGCAGCACTTTTGGAGAGTTGTAGAGCAGACACAGGCTTCCAGCTGCCTCCTCACTCTTGCATGGGAAGTGCAGTGGCCAGGGCTGGGCTGGCCCATGCAAGGGAATGTCGGTTCACAAGTGCTCAGGGCTTCTTTCCCCCATCCCAACGTACAGCAGCACAGTGGGACCTCCACACCCTCCTTCCTGGCCAGACCTACCTGTGAGGGCAGGTGCAGTGGGACACAGTGCCAGACCTCTCGGCACTGGCTCTGGGGAGAAACGGCCCTGCTTAGCAATGCAGGAATGCAGGTCGTGCTGAATGCGGCGGAGGCGGGTCTGATCTGGTGCCCCACTAAGCCTCCATTCTTTCCCAGCCGGTGCATCTTGTATTCAGGCTGCCTGCTCCTAAGCAGAGTGTCTTTAATCCTTCCCTTGTCTCCTCCATTCCCTTTCAGCCCTTTGGCCAATGGGAAGGGGATGAGCAGTTCTCTCCAGGAAGGAAATTAAAAGCAGGGAGGAGGGTAGAGAGGAGGAGAGTGCTGGGAGGGGGACTTGGAAGGGGAGACAATCCTGGAGTGGAGATGCCAGTCATCAGGGTCTCAATAGCCCCATTCACCCTGCCCAGCCACACAGAAAATCAGGGTCACCAGGATCCATGCCCTGCCTGGAGACAACTGTTGCTTTATTCTTTTTAATTGCTGGAAAACGCAGAAAAGTTCACTTGTGTGTGTGGCTGGCTTTGGTGGGGGCTGTGCAAGGGGGGCGCAGGCGGAGGGGAGGGGACGGACGGGGTGAGGCCGACACACAGTGAGAAGGGACACAAAAAGCAGCCGCACGTGAGGGTGGAGGCTGCGACCCGGCCCAGTGGAGGAGCCATCTGTATGGCTGGGGCTGCTGTGGCAGGACAGGGAGAGCTGCAGGGAGCCCAAATCCACATCTCCTGAGCAGCTCCACATCCTCTCCCAGAACCAGTGATGCAGGGTGTGCACACTCACATAAGAAGTTGGTCATCTGCCTCCAAGTCCTCCCTGTGGCCGTGGTCAGAATGACTAATCTCCAAAGCACTGGGCTGGGAGCAGAGACTGGAGGCTACAGAGGACCTGGTGAGCAGCGAGGTGGAGGAGAGGCCAGTCTGTGTAGTGTGGCCGTGAAAACGTGGAGCAGAAGCAGCCTCAGCTGCCCGTGTGAAGAGAGGCTGCAGGATGCACAGCACCCCGAGCCCCAGCCCGCGCTCGGTGCTCCCTGCAGCCTCCACTCCCTCTCGGGTAGATGTTGTTTGAAGACCATAACAGTAAATGTTTTCAAACCATAATTTGACCAGACCTGATCAAATGCAAACTGAGATGCAGACATCCCGGGCAGACTGAAACGGGATCATTATCGCATGTGGGAGACAAACAGGGCACTGGCATTCAGAGCACGCAGAGAAGGACAGGAGGCAAAACCGACCACTGACCCTTGACATTGCCAGGAGTGAGGGCACAACTTGCAAATGCTTTCACATGTCCAGGCTGAGTGAACACTTCTCCAGGACAAGATGCAGAGATACAACTCATGGCTGCAGAAAATGAAGCTTGGACAATGGAGTCTGGAACCCACAAGAAAAGGGATTGTTCTGGGTTCTCTCTTGACTGCTTGGGACCTGAAAAAGTATTGAGAGAAACTGCTACTAAAAATTACAGTATCACAAGGTTTAGCAGTGCTATAGAGAGGGCCAAGCATCCTGGCAGATCCCTGGTGTAATGATTTCTGGAAAGGGAACAATTTAGGAATGGGGCAAACTATCAACCTCCTTGCCACAGTTCTTAAACATAGCCTGAAGACTGTTAAATAGCTCATTAGAAGCTGTGATAAAATGTTTGTCACAATTCAAAAAGAGAATAAAGTGATTTGGATGTTCCCTTCATGTCTCAGAGTTAAAGGGAAGTACTCCAGAAATGATCCATGTTTCAGAAAGAGACAGCTTGCCTAGATGAGACAGGAAAGCTCCGAAAACATATCAGGTCAACTATAATCAGCATATTAAAAACCAAAAATGAATGTTCAGCAAATCCTATTTAACCCCATGGCTGGTTAAATCACTTTAAGCCATCAAAAGCAGAAAGATTAGGGGATGTGTGGGACGTCCAGGATGTAAAAGAGCCTTCAGAGATGATAAGGCTGTGGAGAGAAGCTCAGTGTTTTTCCTGTTAGAGTTTATTGCCAAAGGTGGAGGAAAGATTCCCAAGGTTGGCACAGTTGTCATTGCAGGTTGTTCAGGGCAGCCGGATCAATCTGACATAAAGACAGAGGAAGCCCTCAGCACATCCCTATGTAGTGATCATTCACATCCTGCAGAACTGGAGAGCAAAGCTGCAGAGTTGCTGACTACAGAGGGGTACCTCCCATTTCACTGGGGAGCAGGCTGGTGGGAAGCAAAACTTCTAGCTATGGGGACGGAATGACTGGAGCTAAAGCTGCTATAGGAGGAGACTCTCCCTGCTATATCCAGGAGAGGCAGCAGGTCCTACAAGAAGCTGTCAGGGATCCTGCAAAGGGAGATCCTGTCTCAAAGAGAGATGGCCCAGAGGACACAATGAACTTGGTTATTAAAGAAACTAAGTTATCGTGAGAACAGCAGAGGGCTCTTTTGTGAATTGAAAACTGGTTGAAGGACTAGAAGTAATATGTCACAACTCAGGATGGAGGACCATCATCAGTGGGATCCTCCAGGAACTTGTGCTGGGACTGCTTTTACATTTGACATCTTTGTGTACCCTCCAAAGATGGGAGTGAACAGGGAACTCTCCACATTCACAAATGATGAGCTCTTCTGAGTAGCCAGAATCTCAGAAGGACCTCACAAAGCTGAGGGGCTAATGGATAGCAGCAGGTGAACTTCAGCATAGAGGGATGACCGTGAGGCTTCCAGGCAGAAGGAGTTTGAGAGAGGCATTAGCACAGAGCTCAGGACACTTGTGAAATCCAGGGGGAGAGCTTGGAGACATCACTGAACTGATAATTTCAGAGAACAGAGAGAAGGCCAAAGGCAGATAGGACTGAGGGTTGCAAAATCTTGAAGACAGTGAACAAGCTGAATGTGAAACTGTAATACTCTGGTAGTCCAAGGTATAAGAAGCACTAGAAGCAGATGGGTTTAAAACAAATAGAAAATAAAACTTCTTTGAACTTCCAGAGCTTCTGTCATAGAGGGTGGAGGAGCCAGAGAGCATCAGCAGGTTCCAGAAGAGACTGGACAAAGTCATGGACAACAAATTCATAAATGGACACTGCAAGACCTAGGCAAGGATGTCTCCTCTAATCTGGGTTGCTGGGGAGTAGAAGAGGACTCAGCTCAGTGTCACAGGCCCGCAGCTTCCTAAACTTTCATCTGGAAATGAACTTTCTTCCTTTCCTCCCGCCAGTGGGAGGAGAGGAGCCAAACAGCAGCCACAGGAAGGATGCCCAAATGCCAGAGCACTCGATCCCTAGCAAGGGGAAGAACAGGTCTCCATCCCCCAGGTGAGCAGAACATGGTGATATCTGCAAGCAAATGCTTTGCAAAGCATTGGGATGTGCTGCCTGTTACTGTCAGTACCCCAGTACCCCTAAGCGTGCCAGGACCCTGCTGGGTGGTGGTGGCCCCAACCACGGTGGTGGATAAAGAGACACCCCGGTACAGGTGCAAGTGGTGGTCAAAGTGAGGTGGTTATTCTGGCCCATTTGCCTGCTCTTACTCCACGTGCCTGTGTTGGAGGGTTTTCTGCTCGAGTGGAGCTGAAAGAGCCACCCAGGTCATTCCTTACCTCGAGCTGCCATCTAGCGTCCAAGGGAACAAGGATGGGGACAGGAAGGCTGCCTGGCACTCCGGCAAGCTCAGGGGCTAAGCAGGACAGGGATAACTCTCTTGCAGCCTTCCCACGTGCAGACACAGCTCTTACCCACTTTGTCCAGGCTTCTGCAAAATCTCTGTGCTCTCATCTCATCTGGAGTTGGGTCTAGGTGATTTGTGAGCAGGGACTGACTTGGTGATGGCACCTGCCTCCAAAAGCAGAGAGTGGCAAAAATCAGTGTTCAGACCCCATTTCCTCGAAAACAGGAGAAAGCTGATGAGCTGTATGGCCAGCTAAAGCACCATTAGGGACACTGCTAAGGGCCAAAGTGAGGGTAGCTGCTCAAATTAACCCTCTGCGTCCTGCGAACCACAATGCCCATCTGCCAGTTCATGGGGCCCGCCCCAGGCGGGAGCTTCCCACAGCTCCCAGCTCCTGGGGTAGCGACGTATTTCTGGGGCAGTACCCCAGTCCTGTCACCCTCAAGCCAGTAGCTACATGCCCATGGAGGCAGCTGGTAGGAACCCCCAGCTAGGCCATGGAGGACAGCATCACAAGACACACGGGGGCTGTGGGTCTGCCCAGCACCCAGAGGAGTACCCAGCAAATCGGGGATTGCTTCTGGACTTAGACAGGCTTCCTTGAACAGAACGAAGCTCAGGGCAGTTTATGCAGGCTGCATTAAAGGCAGTTCATGCCCTTGCTCTCTGCTGTGACTCAGTGCTCAAAGGCTTCCATGTTCCTGGAGGTCACCCCAGATATGCCAGGATGCTGCCTAGAGATAACAACAGCAGCTGGGGCTGTGCACCCTACCAGGACCACTGCCTTCTTGGGACAGGTCACCAAGGCCATGAACTAGCCAGGTCCCTACACAAGGTGCCCATAGTTGGTCCCCAGCAGAAGGCAGAAGGGGTAAAAGTCCAGCAGGCTCCTGCAAGCGGGCCTCTGGATCTACCTTTCTCTGTAAATATTGAGTTATGGGCTGTCTTGAAGAGGGGCTTTTGGTCTTTGCTCTGTTTGCTGTTTCTCTCTGTCTGTTTGGTTTCAGTTAATCATCCTGGAAAGGCAAACACTGGTGGGGAGAGAGGGCCTGCCCTTCGGTGGCTGCCCTGACAGGCCCCAAGGGACGCTTGGTGGCAGAATGGGTGGCACTCGGCCTTCTCCTGAGCATTGGCTACCAATAGGAGGATGCTTGAGGCTCCAAATTAAGGATTTCAAGAAGGGCATCCCCTCTCCTAGGAGGCAAACAAGCCACTCAGGCTTTTGATCTCTCCAGAGACTGGTCAGGATTAGGCAGAATCTGGATGAGCACAGGGGCACTTGGGAGCTCCCTGTGGCTTACCTGGTTTGCTTTGTTTTAGAGGTCCCATGTCTTCATTTAAAGCAGAGCTGGCCAGACCCAGTCTTGCCTGCCCTCCTTCCCGCCACGCCAGCTCTGGGCAGGCTCAGCACAGTCATGCTTTGCAAAGCTTGGGCTCCACTGAGGGCCAGGCTGCCGCGTGCCCTGGTCAGGCTGTGCAGGGTCACGAGCCGCCCCTCACCTCCCTGATAGGTGCCCGTGCTCCCCTCCCGCTGGCTGCTGGTCTGAAGGTCACACTCCTGCGCAGCAGGGACAGCGCAGAGTCCGGATCCTGGCTGGCACCTGGGGACTGAGGGACACTCAGAAGCCGCCAGACAAGATGTTTTGGAGTCTCCTTTCTCTCCTTCTCTTTGTCACGGCCAGAGGGAACCCTATTGGGGACCAGGAGGAGGATATCCAAGTGCAGGAGAACTTTGATGCTGAGCGGGTAACAGCGGCCTGCGGTCCCTTTAGTTTGGGGGCAGAGGGGATGGGTGAAGGCTTCATTTTGTTGTACTCAGTACAGGAGGAAAATATTTCTCATGCCTATTTCAGGCTCTATGGGACGGGTCCTGGCAGTGCAGACCTCCTTGGGGAGGGAACCCAGGGACCAGGGGACCTCCCTAGTCAGGAGAAAGAGCCAGCTCATGGCATGGAGGCCTGTGTAACGTTGTACTGTGCCTTGCCCCTGGCAAATACCCCAGCAGGGCAGCTGGAGTCCAAGTGGCTGAGGCAGATGAATGCCATGAGATGCTTGTTGATCTGCCCAGCCTAAGACATAAGTGAAGGACCTGCTGACAGACCTAGTATAGGGGATGTAGACTGGCTGGGATGAGACCTGGCAGATCGCTCACAGGCACCTCCGTCTGCTGCCATGGAGCTCCGCACAGCCCACACAAGCACATGGATGTGGCTCTCTATCAGAGGACATGGGATACCTGTCGAATGTTACCCTGCCTATGGCTAAGCACTCCCTGGGACTTGGGACCCCCCATTCAGCTCCATCTCCTGCTACCTGAGACTTCTCAAACTCCCACGCAGGAAGCTGCAGTACCAGCCCGGGTGCAGGAATGGGCCCCTGGGAGAGCGGGAGAAAGGTGATCCTGTACTGAGCACCCACCACACATAGGGGTCCACTTGTGGCCTTTGCTTCCCTGGCTTTTTGGTACGAAGCAGGTGGGCACCCAGCTCACCCTCAATCAGGGTCACCCCTGATTGCATCAGCACCCTCAATCTCCACGCACTTTCCATTTCATGTGTTGACTTTGTGGATCACCTGTCTGCTTTCCTCTGCGTGGAGGAGAGACATCAGTGCCTTGCTGCAGTCCTCAGCACTGCTCCAGGGCCAGGTACCCACAGTCTGCCCTGAGTTTTGTCCTCAGGAAGCAGCTTTGTTGTAAAACCAGAGCCCCAGGAAGCTTGTCCCACCATCTCTCCTGAAATATAGCTGCCAGCAGCTCTCAATTGCTGCCATTGATCCAAGTGGAGAGTCAGTTGAAGCTGGTGGAGATCGGTGATCGGGGATTTGGAAAATCCTTCTTGGTGTCCAGCCGCTTCCTAAATTCCTTCCTAAGTCCAATGCTTGCTCCCCAGCACCCTGCTCCATCACTCCATTGATTGATTTCTTTACCACAATACTACTTTACCACAAGTGATTTGATTCTACAGAAAACCAGGAGTTGCTCCAGTCTTGGTGGACAGTGGTTCCAGCAGAGACATTCCTTTCTTTTTCTCACAGATGTACGGGAAGTGGTATGACATCGCCATCGCCACAACTTGCAAATGGATGAAGAACTACAAAGAGAAATTCAACATGGGCACACTGGTGCTGGGCCCTGGCCTGAGCGACAATCAGATCAGCACCATCAGCACCAGGCTCCGGTATGCAGTGCTGTGGGTGCTCAAGCCACCTCCAAAGCTTTCCCATCCAGGGCTGCTGGGTCCCCCAGGGGTTGTGAGCATGGAGAACTAAGGTGAGCTTGGACTGAGCTCAAAATATGCCCAGTCCCAGCCCAAGATGGTTACTGACCAATTCCTACCAGACTCAGTGCCATCAGCTTTTCTCCTGATGGTCTGGGAAGTTCAGAGGCTTCCCTCCATCCTTTGCTTTTCTTTCCCATCAGTGTCCAACCTGAAGGAGACTTTTCCAGTGCCCCTGTCCCGCCAGGCCATTTCCTTCCATATCTCACAGCTGCCCAAGACTCCAGCCTAAAATTAGGAGGCAGCAAAGCAGGCGTGGGCAGCAGGGATCTCAGAGATCCTGTGCCATGGCCAGTCTTGGTGCCCCAGGCAAAACTTCCATGCAATAAATAGGAAAAGATACCACTCCAAGCAGCTGATTGCTTTCCCCTTCTCTCTAGACAGGATGACTGCACCCATGTTTCAGGAGAATACCAGAAAACCAGCACTCCTGGCAAATACACCTACTATAACCCCAGTAAGTTGGACTGCCTGCTGATCTGCTTGCCCTGAAAGCTGCAGCAGTCAGGCCGTGCCAGCCATACCAGCCCTTACACACAGTTGGTGGTTGGGAAAGGGAGCAGGACTCCCAAGGAAGGGGAAACCACTCTGTGCTCTGGGATGTTTCCAGGCAAAGCAGGGAGCGAGCTCCTGGGAGCTGTTCCAGAGCTGCCCCTACATGGGCCCAAGGCTGGAATACCTGTGCAGAGCTCCTCCATCTCCAGGGTCCCAGGGCAGGCTCCCACTAGCTGCGTTTCAGGAGTACGGATAATATCTGAGTTGTCTGCAAACTGTCATTTTGGAATCCTTTAAGTAAAAAAAGAGTGAGCCCAAAGGGAATCAAGGTTGCCTAGGGCCCAATGGCTGTTACCCAACAACCACATCATTTCTTGAGTTAGGTGCCTGATTTCAGCCCGCAGCTCCGGGCTGTCTTATCTCCCCTTCGTTTCCTCCCCGACAGAGATGCTCAGCATCAGGCCCTGTGGGTGGAATGGGCTGTGTGCCTGGAGCATTCCCCAGCCTGGTGTCACTGTCTCTCATCTGGGCCCCTTCCACCTCCATACTCCACCATCACACACATTGACAGGCCAGGAATGATGTCCTGTGCATCTCTTTCTTACGCAGAATGGGATGTGTCCATCAAATCCTATGTGCTTCGCACCAACTATGAAGAATATGCTGTCATTCTGATGAAGAAGAAAAGCAGTTTTGGTCCAACCACTACACTGAAACTGTATGGTAGGTATAGCTCTCACACTTTCTGGGCAAACAGACTCTTTGGTGGGCTAACACTGTCCTTCACTTGGCCTTGAGGAACCTGACCACAGTTTTGAAAGTGGTCCCTTAGGTCAAGCTTATCTTTGGTGTGGAAGAGGATGAGTTTCATGGCTCAGCTTAGAGCCACACCACACTTTCAATGTCCAAACCAAGTTGTCATTTGGGATAAATGTGTCAAAATCTGCTTGAAAGAAACACAGATCTGGAAGTGGCAGGAGATAGTGTCCTTCATGAATGGGAGACACTAAAACCACTTTATCAAAGTCCTTAGCCTGGGGCTGATGGGAGAATAAAATGGGAGAGTTTGGATAGGACTGTGAGGTTTATATCTCACCTGCCTGCAGCTGCTGGAGCTCTGTGAGCTGTTGAGTGGTCGCGGGGCTCCATGCCAATGCTCTCACACACCAGCCACTAATCACCTGCTCACAGTCTATTTCCCTTCCCTTTCCTTTCCCAGGGAGGAACCCAGAGTTGAGGGAGGATCTAATTGAGGCTTTCCAGCAGCTGGCTCTGGAGATGGGTATCCCTGAGGACTCCATCTTCATCCTGGCTAATAAAGGTAAGCCAGTGCTCCCTTCTGTGTGTGGGAACAAGTTGGAGTGCTCCAAGGAGTGGAAAGCAGCAAGAGTGGAAGAATGTCAGGAGCAAGCTGGAAGGGAATCACTTTCTCAGGGATTTGTATTTGCATAGTACCAAGTCATGATGAGATGATTTTGTTGAGAAATTATCCTTTTTAAGCTGCTGATTTTATTTCCCATCATCTGGCCCAGGTGAATGCATCCCCCAGGAGACTGAAGCTGCACCTGAGGTGAGTGGTCCAGCTGGAATTCCTAAGAAAGATCAAGGCTTGCTCTCCAGGCCAAACCACTAGAAACTTGGTGTCCTGGGAGCAGACTCTGTGTACCAGGCACACTCCATGGGCAGCATCTCCACAAAGTACCCTGGCAGATGCTCTTTCACTTCTGCTGGTGTCTGCAAGGATGGGGTCAGGCAGGAGCAGAATGAAGTGACAAGGATTCCGGGCAGTCAGGTGGGCTCCAGGGCTCACTTCCAAATGAAAAGCAAATATCTTTTTTTTTCACTCTAATTTTTGCCTAGCATTTCATGGGACAAAAGCTATTGCCTCTGGAGCCTGGTATCTCCTTAGTTGGAGATCACTTCCAGGGTGGGGAAAGCAGATCCATGCCTAACCACATCAGCATCTTGATGGCTGGGGTCTGGCCAACAGAGAGTCCCTGGCCTTCTGGTGAGAAGCTGGCAATCAGGGTATGGCAAAGAACCCACACTGGGCGCTGACATAGCCTCAGGCTGGGCACTGCCCTAAGAAACAAGGAGGATGGAAGTCCACATCCTATTGCCTGCCTCACAGCCAGAAGTATGACACTCTTCACACTTCAATACTCACATCAATCCCTTGGCTAGAATGACCTGACATGTAGCTATCTCACAGAGTTGAGTTTAGAAGGATTTTGAAGAGGGATAGGAGAGAAAGAGCCTACTTGTCTTGAGAGCGAATATTTTTATGCTCCTGAGAGCAATTATTTGAAGGAGCTTCTGATGCTCCAGATATAGCAAATATATGGAGGGTAAACTATCCTGTATCAGTGAGAGCCAGCGCAGAGAGATGTTTCCAGGCCAGCTCAGGGCATGACTGTGGAGCTGTGGGTACCTTTATCTGATGTGCAAGCATCTGCCCCCCATCTCAGGTGAGCGCTGGGCTGGTAGGTACGGAGGGAAGCCACTGACTTTGTGCTCCCTTCCTTGCGCAGAGGGTGCGGAGAGCAGTCCTGCCGCCTGAGGAGGGCTCAGCTGCAGGCCCCCTGCTCTCCTACATCGGCAATAAGGAAGGTATGTCCTGGGGAAAGGGGGACATCTTCCCCTCTTGCCCCATGTTATTCCTTAGTAGCTGCCTCAGTTCCCTGCAACAACCCATGTCCTGCTCCTGCACAGATTCCTGCAGGCTGAACAGAGACGCTGGCCCTTGCAGTGGGATGGTCACTCGCTTCTTCTACAACTCCTCCTCCATGGCCTGCGAAACCTTCCTCTACGGCGGCTGCCTGGGCAATGGCAACAACTTCTACTCAGAGAAGGAGTGCCTGCAGGCTTGCAGGACAGAGGGTGAGGGGGACGGTGCGGTGGCACGTGCCTGACCCCTGGCCGGCCACAGCGGACCGGGGCTCTGGGGAACGCAGCCAGCCTGGAGGGAGGATGGAGGAAGAGCACGCAGGACATCCTGGTGGGCTGAGGACATGATGGAGAGAAGGTGCAAAAGTGCCTTTGCAGAGGCAGTAAAAGGAACTGGGGGGATTTGCACGTGGCCGTGCCCAGCACCCGCGTGGGCTGTGCTGGTGGGCACAGCACCCTGGCGCTGCGCCCCTGGGCCCTCAGAGCCCCTGTGTTCCCACAGCTGCCTGCAGGCTGCCCGTCGTCAAGGGTCCCTGCCAGAAGCCCGTGATACGCTGGGCCTTCGACGCGGCCCAGGGCAAGTGCATCACCTTCAACTATGGAGGCTGCAAGGGCAACGGGAACCAGTTCTACTCGGAGAAAGAGTGCAAGGAGTACTGCGGAGCTCCCCTGCTTGGAGGTACGGCCCATCCTGCCCACGCAGCACCATCCCTCCCTCCCATCCATTGCTGCTGGGCTCGCAGGAAACAAGAGCAGCAGTCAGGGGAGCTGCTGATTGCACCTCTGGTCATGCTCTGTGCTGGGCATGGCTGTGCTGGGTCTGCCTGGGTCTGAGACAGGTCAGTCACAGGGCTGGAACAGGTCTGTGGTCTCTCCTGGGTCTGAGATGCATGGGCTCTCTCGCAGGTACAGGAGAGGTTTGTTCTGAATCTGGGGTGGATCTGGGACAGATCTGTCCAGGGTCTAGGATGGGCCTGTCCTCAGTCCAGAATGGGTCTGGGATGAGTTTGTACTGGATCATAGGTGACTCCACCCTGGGTCTGCAAATCTGATGGATCAAGGAACACAATCATGCTTCAGTATCAAGTGGGGATAGCTACAGAGGCTGCAGCCTTGTTGAGACCAGAATTGGTCTTCAAAATATCTTGCTGAAGGGGTTCTTGGCAGGCTTCTGCGTGGTTGGTAGCCATGAAGTGACAGCCTCAGTGCAGGAAACACCTAGCACAGGAAAGGAAGAGCAAAAAGATTTGCAGGGATGGAGGGACCCTCACAACAAATGAGCACTGAACTGGAATCCCATCCCAACTCTCCATCCGATGCCTGCTGACTCCTTCCACTCTAATACACACATGAGCTTCTACCTCAGAGCCTTTTGAGGGGTGGCAGAGCGAAGCGCTAGGAAGCATTGCCAGGTTGGTTGCTCCTGCTGGGGGATGTCAGTGTGCCCCCTTGCCCTCCTGAGCCCACCTCAGCCCAGCCAATGTGCCCAGTGGCTCTCTGCCCCAGTGTCAGCACACCTGGGGCACTTCACACCTTGAACCCCTCCACCTGTGTCCTCCTGGGCAGACATAGTCCTTCAGAGCCCACTGAAGGACACTGTGGCTGAGTGGTGACATTTTCCTGAGTGTTGCAGTGATATCTGACTGCTGAGAGGGCTGAGCTCAGGGGTGGTCAATCATGGCCACTCCTGGATGAACCTGCTCCCAATACAAGGGTCTGGCCTTCACACCACACACTTCTCTTGCAGAGGACGAGGAGTTTCTGCAATCGTCAAACTGACGTGGGGCAGAGGATGAGCTGCTTGCACTGAGCATGGGAGCCCAGACTGGGCAGGAGGGCACTGGGAGCAGCCCCAGCACGGTGCCCGCGGAGCCGCAGCCGCGGCCAAGCAGTAAATGTCTTGATGTGACTAATGAGCCCAGCATGTCCATCTGGAGCCTGCAGAGGTGCAGGGCAGGGGGGTGGCTCCAGGAAGGTCTAGGTGATGCTCTCGAGTCCTTACTTTTCTTCTGGGTCCCCCCACCCCATTAGGGCTGCTGGGTCACCTCTGCTGAGCTGTGGCCTCCTGCCCTTTCCTAGTGCTGGGGTGGCACCTCCCTAGGGGTAAATGATTTCTGTATCACTGCTGGTGGCTCTGCCGCTCCCTTGGATTTGCTCCTGAGCATCCCGAAGGATGCAGAGAGAAAGTGGGGAGCACCCTAGGAGCACCGTGAGGGACAGGTAGCGCCTGGGGTGCCCCATTGTCCAGGGGATCCTTGCAGCTCATGGCCAGCTCCTCAGCTGGATGCTGGCTGATCTTCTGTGCAGTCTCCGAGCAGCACCAGGTGAGGTCCCCAAGCCACGTCACGGGGGCCGGAGCAGGCACGGAGACCTCTCTGCCTGGCACCCAGTGCCCAGGTTCTTAGTGAGGAGACGGCTCTCCCTGAATCGGGCCTGCGGGGACACCCAAGGACCGGGGGCACCCATGGAGGGCAGCCCTGGGGGGCACCCGCGACCCTGGCGGGGGCTGCTGTCCCAAGGAGCCGCCGGCCCCCACACGACGGTCCCCCCCGGCAGCCACCAGGCCATGGTGGGGCATCGTCTCTGTCCCACCCTGCGCCCTGCAGGAGATGGGGGATGTCGGAGGTCGGCAGGGGCTTGGGTGGCAGTGGGGTGTGGGCTTGCACAGAGATGGGGGGGACCACAACAGGGTCACGGGAGCGGATTATGGGGGGAAGCCACAGGGAGGTTTCGGGGGTGCTGGGGGGTACCCTGGGGAGCTGAGAGGGTCATGGGAGGCTGTGGGGAGTAACGAGGGTGTCACGGAGGAGCCTAGGGGGGGTCACAGGACGGGTTAAAGCGGTCACAGGAACTAATGGGAGGTCACAGGGGGTCATGGGGATCGCAGGGGTCACCAGAGGGGTGATGGGGGTCACGGGGGCTATGGGGGGCCCCATGGAGGGCCCCATAGCATTATGGGGGTGCCAGGGGTGTCACTGGAGGGGTGATGGGGGTCACAGGGGCTATGGGGGGCCCCAAAGTGTTACAGGGGTGCCAGGGGTGTCCCTGCAGGGGTGATGGGGGTC
>JAVCKT010025452.1:0-13988 GCA_032273925.1 Rhynchotus rufescens | reverse complement strand
CCCACGCGCCCGCCGCGCGCGCGCCGCGCCCGCCGACCGGCGCGCGCCGCAGCTCGCACACGAGCCGCCCCGCCGCCTGCTCGGCCGCCTCGCGCGGGCCCCACGCGCCGCACAGCACCTTCGTGCCGCCGCCCAGCTCCACGTAGGCCGAGCCCTCGGCCTGGCTCAGCAGCCCCACGCGCGCGAAGAGCGGCCGCAGCGCGCACGGGTCCCGCGCCGCCGCATCCTCCTCCTCCTCCTCCTCCTCCTCGGCCGCCTTCCCGCCCGTCGCCGCCGCCCACAGCTCCGGCGGCAGCGACTCGTCGGGGCCGCGCAGGCGGCGCGGATCGGGCGGCATGGCCGGCGCTGCGCTGCGCTGCGCTGCGCGGCGGGAGGAGCCCGCCCCGTCGCGCCGCCCCGCGGAACACGCACGGGCTGGGCGGGAGCAGCTTTATTAGACCGGCCTTTCCCCGCCGCAAACGCGCTGCTGGCCCCGCCCCCCGCGCTCCCCCTCAGTTCTTCAGCTCGCCCAAGCGCAGCCTGGCAAAGTCCGTGGCCAGCTTGAGAGCCTCCTGCAGGCAGCCCACGTTCTTGCCCGTGGCCTGCGCCGACACGTCCTTGCCGCCGCCTTTGCCGTCCATGAGCGCCGACACCTCCTGCACCCACTGGCTGGCCTTGAGGCCCCTCTGTGCCGTCTCCTGGAGAAGAGAAGCGGGGAAATGCAGCGGGAGGGAGGGCGAAGCGCCGCGGGCACCGTGCGGGCCTTGGGGAGCGGTGGGGGGACCCACATGGCCGGTGGTTTGGGGAAGGGTGAGCGCCCGTGCGCTCCCTGCGGTACCTGGGGGACCTGACACAGGCAGGTGATTCTGCCGGCCTCGTTATCCACGGCGAAGAGCATGGTGGCCGTCTGGGGCGACTGCGCCTTGAAGAGCTTCAGAGACTCGTTGAGCGCCTGCGGGACGAGAGGCTGGCGTTGGCCCCGTGCACGGTGCCGGCAGAGTGCCCTGGGCCGGCCCTGGCGAGCAGGGTCCCCTCCAAGCACCCCATGGATCTGATCTCAGAGCCCAGTGTTCAGGGAGGTGGGCACAATATTCATGGCTCTGCACTCTGGGGTGTGGAAGGAAGGGTAAGAGAGAGAGGGGAAAACACTCTGCTGGATTCAGGGAAAACTGGATTCAGGGAAGGGGGCGGCTGCTCTGCAAAGAGCAAGAAGGCAGCAGGACTCAGCCGGGATGTGAAGAAACCACAGGGGCATCACACTCTCCCATGGCAGAGACTATGGAGACTGCCCAGCATCCTCTTAATGTGAAGGAGAATCTTGGCTCTGCGGGAGAGCGCGATGAGCACAGACTGCTGCAGGAGGCTGTCTAGGGAGCAAAGCGTTACTGACACCGCGGGCTACTAAACCAGGCCCAGCTGCTCCCTTGGGCTGCCCACACTGCTGGATCCAGGTGTCAGGGAGAGGGCCAAGTTGTCACGGAGGGCTCAGACCTTCCCCTACCTTTGCTGAAGCTCCATTTTCCATTTCCATGATGACCAGGGGCTGGTTAGGGTGACTCTCAATGACTTGCTTCGTCTTCTCCAGCACCTGAGAAGAGCAGCGCTCAGATGCTGGAGCAGGCACATGGCATTCGGGCACAAGGATGACCTAGGCACAATCTCCCCGCAGCTCTAGAGGGTGCCCAGGTTCTCCCCACAAACCCACAGCCTGGTCTTGAGCAGCCCCACACTGCAGGGCCAGGAGCAAAACATGCTGGCAGGTGCACATGTGATGTATTTACTACAGTGCTGTGAGTTGTGGCACCTCCAGGAAAATCCAATGAAATCCAGGAAGAACCTTACACCCCATGCACTCTGTGCCCATGCCCAGGGTGCTCCACGTCTAGACTAGGAACACTCCTTCTCCCATGAGGTGCTGCAGGTCCTTCACACCAGAGACCAGCAGCAGATGCAGCTGGACTTGGGACAGCAGGAGCTCATTGCTGCAGAGCACCCTCATCAGTTAAAACTGTTGCAGAGGGTGGGCCAAGCTCTGGGCCAAGAAGCAAGAGCCACAGTAGGCCAGGGCCTTGAGGACAGAGCAGGGCGTCCTCACCACTCAGCTCCCTTCCACACTGGGCCGAAGTGACCCTCCCACAAAGGAGCTCTCTTCAGGTCCTCCCTCACAGTGCCTTTGAGTCCTGCACAGGGCTTACTCGCTTCTGGATGTTGGCTTTGCTTGCCCGGTCCAGGTCATCCATAACCTTCTTGAGCGCTTTAACGGCCTCTCTCAGCTCATCTTTCTGCCACTGCGGGACAACGGCAGTGGCCAACATCTGCAACACAGGAAAGGCAGGAGTGACCACAACGTGGACCACACCACGCTCGTGAAGCCCAAGCACCTGAACTGCTAGAGCCCAGCAGGCCACCCCTCCCACTGCCCAACAGCTTCACAAAGGAGGTGCTGCCTGTGGCATCCACAAGATGCTTCTGCTTTGCTTGTGTTCCACAAGTCCACCAGCCATTACACTCATGGTGTTAACTGAGACTGGGTGACCTCAGACACTCTCCAGGGAGAGACACAGAGACATTTGGGTCTTGTTACCACCAGCCACTGGTGGCAGCCGAGGTCCCGCTCACCTCACTGAGGTCTGCAATCTCCTTCTGCACATCCTTGTTGGGAGCTGTCTGGACTTTCACTTTGGCATCCAGGTCAGCCAGCAATTTCTTGAGGCTGTCTACTTTCCTGAGGGCCTGGCAGAAGAAAAACCAAGTTATGTTTTGCAGGGAGAGTTACCAAGCTGAGCTGTAGTCAGCACATGTCACAGGTCCAGGTGTGGAGGCTCCCTACCATTCCCACTCTCGATGGGAACCCAGAACCTCCAGATCTGCAGCCTATCTTGCAAACCAACATGAGTTCATCCCACAGGCACCCCTGGGACCCACCCTACGCCCAGATGAGACTCCCCCATCTCTCCTCCGTGTCACTGGCAGGGACTTCCAGCACAGCCTTCACTGCCAGCAGTGTCCTTTGGGACACTGGGCTGCTGGAGTTCAAGCCATGAGTCCCTTTGAACCTCGTTCTGATACTCCATGACACCGAGTTATCCCAGGGGGAATACTGGCCAAACGGATCCTGGGCAGGGGGTTACTGCATCCCTACTGTGCACGGCTGTCACAGCTGATCTTCTGCCCCTCACTCACCTTCCGAGCCTCGGCTCCAGTGACCGCCACTATCCTCCGGATGCCTTTAGCAATCGCTTCTTCCGACACAATCACGAAGGGGCCAGCGTGGCCGGAGTTCTGCAAGTGCCTTTTGAAAGAACCCAAACACAAACCCACAGGAGAGTTAAAAATCTTTTTTTTTTTCCCCCCTCGCAGTAGACAGCAGCACGGGAATAAAAAATGCAGCCTTGCAAGGAGATGCAATAAGGGTGGAGAGAGGACTCAGCCATCAAAATCTGAGAGTGAAAAAAGGGTGGCAAAGACTGTGCTCCCAGCACTGTCACAGATGTAAGTGAGGGCAGGGACAGAGTAGACACAATTCCCCTGCCCAGGAGGGCTCATAGGAAGCGTGACTGGCATAGGAAGCAACGCTGGGCATGTGGAGACTCATCATCACCTCCAGCTCTGCCCTCTCCGTGCCCAGCACACGTTAGAGCAGAACCCAGAAGTGGGGCTCTTCGGCCACCCCTCCTCGGCCACCCCACCTCTCTTGACACTCACGTCCCTCCGCAGAACTCAATGGAAGCAATGGAGCCCGCGGGGCCAGAGGGATCAGCCAGCAGCTCCTCCACGGGGATGCCGATGGAGACCACGCGGACGGGATCGGGGTAGGTCTCGTCAAAAACTGCCCGCAAGCCCTGGATGGCTTTGGCCGCCGCGAGAACGCAGTCCTTGGCGTACACGGTCTGGGGGGACAGGAAAGGGGAGCAGGTGACAGCCGGTCCTGCCACCTGTCACCAAAGGCCCCGCATTCCCAAGGAATCCTGGCTTCTTCTGAAAGACCCCAAAAGGGAAAGTTCTGGGCCTCCCAGATTAAGAAGTGCCCCTCGGTTCTCAAAACTAACATGATATTAGAGCAGGTAAGGAATTACTGGAGTAATTCAGCCCTGGGGAGGTGTCAGAACTGGTGAAGAGAGCAATGTATCACTCAAAACCTTTGAGATGATGGTGATCTATGCACAATGCTGTATCAGTAGCTCAGCAGATTCCTGCTAGGCCAAACTCCCACCATCCCAGATCATGCAAAAACTTGATCCAAGGCATTTTTTCCTGGTTATGTCCATATCCAGCCAAACGTAAGGTCTGACCATAGAGAGCCAGTCCATGTGATCGGTGGGAAACGGGGACCTAAGCAGCCCTTATCTGAAACACTGTGAGGAACAGCACGGTGACAAACGTAGCTCCACCTTACACACGTTGCACATTGCAGCCAGAGGGAAGCACTGAATGAGTGGGGTTCATATCAGATTCCCTCTGCAAACTGGTGCCCCAGCCATTCCCTGAGGCCGGGTCAGATGTCGGACCAAGCCTGTGCTTGGGTCTGCCTGGAAAACAATGGGAATCTTCCTCCAGGCTGCAGCAGTGAACTGACCGAGTACGTTCCCAGGCCACAAGGCCCTTCTGAAGCTGGCAGCCACACTCACCTTCTCTTCCTCGATGATCTGGTTGGCGATCCCTTCCACTTTCTTGATCTCCTGGGTGGACAAGGCTCCCTTGGCCGTGAAGTCAAAGCGCAGCTTGTCGGGTGCAACCAGGGAGCCCCTCTGATCAGCCTCCCCCAGCACTGAGCGCAAGGCGAAGTTGAGGATGTGGGTGGCTGTGTGGTTGCCCATGACCGACCTCCGCCTGGTCTGCAGGAGGAAGGCACTGTTAAACAAGGCCTTGCACCCCAAGAAACTGAGTTTATTGAACAGCTTCAAGAGAAACCTGAACCGTTTTGGGGTGACCAGAAGCAACTCGTCACACTTGCTGCCCTGCGGTCCTGGCTGAGGGAGCAGGACAATCCCCAACCAGTTTGGGTGGAGGTGGCCAGATGCTAGGCAGAAGGGCCAGAAGAGCCCAGCTGCTGCCTGCACCATGTGCTGTAGGGAGGGCAGACTCATCCCAGAGCAGCACCAAGGGCACAGAATGAGATAAAACCTTCCTGGGATGGCAGACAAAACCATCTATTACATCATGTCTTAACTCACCTCATCAATAGACAGATGGACTTGATCTCCTACTTTCAAGCTCCCATAGATAGTGCCCATGTGAAGCACATAGCCACCTCGGACTTGCACGTTCTTCACTGTGAACTCTGTTTTCTGCAGAAAGAGGGAAACACGCTCAGTGAGCAGTGTGACAGGCCAAGGCAGGGGACAGATCATCCGGCCAGAGGCCTCCCCTGCAGCTGGAAAAGCCTCAGCTGAGGCAGAGCTAGTGTATGCAGTAGGAGCAAGCTAAGCACCCCCAGGCAGAGCATGAAGGGCTGCAAAGCAGAGAGCTGAGGGCAGAGCAAGATGGGGACCAGTTAGGGGGTGCATCAGAGCTGAACGAGCTCCCACCTGACGGTACCAAAGCAGGATCCTGCAGCACAGCAGTCCCAGCAGCACCCGGTGACAGCCCAAAGCTGCAGCACGAAGCTCAGCGAAGCCCCCCAAGAAGCAGGGGAACAAACCCCAGCACGGTGGGCCACGCTGCACGCCAGGGATGCCGCTGCAGTGCCTGGTGCCTGCCACAAACGTGGCCTGCCCGGAGCTTTCTCGACACCTTCCTGCTCCCTGCACACCCCCGCCCAGGCCCTGGCTCTGGAAAAGGCTCTCGAGGCCACTCACGTCCTCCCCGCTGGCGTCGTCCTTGACCATGTAGCCCTCGTCATAGATCTGCCCGCCCTGCTCGGCGTAGAAGCAAGTGCGGTCCAGGACCAGCCCACACTCCTGGCCAGTGGATACTTCCTCCACAAACTTCTTCTCCCTGCGGATGGCTTTCACTGTGGCCACGAGGCTCCCAAAATCTGTCACCGGGAGGACAGGCAGTGTCAGTAGAGTCAGAAAACCTTGCAGACACCGGGTAGAAGCAGAACTTCAGAGCAAAGGCTCCCAGCTATTGCAGAAGCTCAAGGCAGCTACACACATAAGAAGAAGAACTAGGGTAACGTTTAGCTGGAGAAGAGGGGAGCTGATTTGGCTCTGTCCAAGGAGGGAACGACACTTCTTTCCCCACTTCTGGAATACAAGCCAACCACACACGTGGCTAAGAGAGCCTGGGACTTCCTGGTTCTCCAGCAAACTAAAGAATTAGCAGCAAGAGCCAAAACCAGCAAGTGGGCCAAGGGTGCTAACAGACTGAGGAGCAGCTGCAAAGTTGCGTGGCACTGGCAAGGGACACGTGGAAATGGAGACACCAGAGTGTGCAGACAAGAGGCTGCAGGGAAGAGGAGTCCCCTCAAGCCTCTCTGATCTGCATGGTAGGAACTGATGTGAACACTCCCTAGAGAAGCCCTTGAGCAGTCTGCACTTCTCTTCCTCTGCTCAATTTATTACAAACGTGCTATTCATATGCGCACACTTCTCCCACCTCTACGTCTCAAGGAAGGTGAACCCCGAGGGGACCTTGCTGAGGTCCCTGCCAGGAAAACCTGATAAAGCAGCTCCTGCCCGTGTGAGAGGTGTGAGGAAAGATCTGAGAGCAAAGGGTGGTTCTGAGAAGGCTTTATCATACCATAGGCACCGCTGGGATCCGAAACATAGCTGTATTTCGGCGAGTCGTCAGTCACCTCCAACCCTTGGGCCCTTAGCTCTTCAATGGCATAAATGTCCAGCATGAGGAGGTCCTCCCCTCCAGCACCCTTGCCCTGGGATTTGAGCTGCAAGGGGAAAACATGAGAGTTTGAGAGAACCCCCTTCAGCTCTGGCTTGCGCACAGCAGCCTGGACACTAGGAGCTAGGACGTGGGCAAACACCCGTCACCAGCTGCAGCGCTCCCATCTCCTCTGGCTTCAGGGCAGGCTGGTCCTGCACGGCCAGCATGTGGCCAAAGCCAGCCCGCACCCAGGACAGGCCAGCTCATCCGTGCCACTCTGTACGTGTCAGGAAGCACATCCAAGCTACAGGCCTCATGGGACACTCCACCAGACAGGGAGGTCCAGGACTTCCATGGGGACAAAGAGAGTCGTTCCCAGCGCCTCTATTAATTCTGCTGCAGGCTGAGCTCTAGGCCTCACAATATTAGTGTGCAAACACAGCCCCAGCTGCTCTGAAAAGGCACTGTGCTCTGTGCTGTGGACCCTCCAGAGGACACCTGAGGTGTGAGTGCACACACAGGAATGGAGCAGAGTCATGACCACAAGCTTAGAGGAGAAGAGGCTTCTCCCGCCCTCGGACCAGCCCCCTGGAGCTGCTGGCTACCTGCGCGTTCTTCCGCTCCTCTTCAAAGCCCTCCATATCCACAACAAGGCCCTTCTCCTCGGCGATGAGCCCGGTGAGGTCCACAGGAAATCCATAGGTGTCGTAGAGCAGCCAGGCCGTGTCACCTGCAGAGGAAAAGCAGAGCAGTCAGCTCTCCTGTGCCACGAGCCACCACTCCTGTCCCTGCTCTCCAACTGACTAGCTCTGTTGGAGCTATTCCACCCGACTAGCTCTGTGCTACAGCAGTTGGCAGGGTAGAAAACACTTCTCTGGTGAACACGGACACCTGACAGGCTCTTTTTCACTGGCAGGATTAGGGGGAGATCACACTGCCATGTTGCCTGGGCAGCTGCAGATCCGAACAAACCAACACAGAGGGGAGAAAATGGGGTGACCCTGCTCTGAGCAACAGGCTTTTGAGGCCACCTCTTCTCCCTCTGCTCCCTCCATCAGCTCCCAGTCCAGCTGGGCCCTGACTCAGTCCCAAAGCATAAGCACTTCCGGGCACATCTGGAAAGGAGAAGTCGCAGCCTTACCAGGGATGCTTTTGCTGTCTCCCAAGCTCTGAATTTTCCTGTCCAGGATGCGACGGCCTCTGCTGAGCGTTTTCAGGAACTGATCCTCCTCTTCATTGATGATGTCCTTCACCATATCAGGGTCCTTCTTCAGCTCAGGGAAGGCATCCCCCTGCAGACCCAAGTCCTTCAGCACGGTGCTCGGCACGTGCCGGCAAATTCAGCGGAGCGGGAAGAAAACTCACCAGCGACTGCACCACCACATCAACCAGGGTAGCAAAGAAGCCCTTGGGGGCGTTGAGTTTCTCGTGGGAGTAGCGCACGGCCCGTCGGAGAATCCGTCTCAGCACATACCTAGGGGAGAGCAGAGCCCCTCACGCAAACACTGCGCCTCCAATTCATTCCCACCAGACCCCTCAGCAGCCACCTACCAGCCTCCCTTCCCAGGAGCAGGAACGCAGGGTTCCTCCCCACTCTCCTCACATTTCCTCTTGAGTAACTGCTCCTAGCAGCAGCATGAGGTGAAGGTGAAAGGGGCAGCCTTGTTCCTCACATACACTAAGTGCCCACTGCACCCCAGCCCGAACATCGCTGCGTTTCTCACAGCAGCACTGCTGCAAACAGCACTTTGTCCACAACGATCCTTCCTGGGGGCCGATGCGGTGGGAGTGGGACTCACTGTAGCACCCAGGCTGCAGCGTCTTCATTGAGGGGACTTGGCTGCAGGGCTTTTAAGAGTGGCCAACACCCCTTTACCGTCTGCTTCAGCAATGCTTTCCAAGACACTTCAAGCACCCATGAGAGTCTAACTTCCCGTAACGGGGAAAGGTGTTGGAGAAACCACAGGCAGCAGCACCAGGACGGCTCCCTCCTTACCCTCGGCCCGTGTTGTCAGGTCTGCCCCCGTCAGCCAGGGCCAGCGTGATGGTCCGCGCGTGGTCGGCGAGCACCCGGTAGGCCATGTCTATGCCGTCCGCGTCGTCAGCGCCCACCTGCCCCATGTAGGGCCTGGCACCAGTGCCCTGCCCAGGGAGAAGGCAGTTGGCATGGGGGAAATCATGGTAGAACCGCAGGGGAAGCAGCTCCCAGGAAATATCTGGGAAGGCTGCACTCTCGTATCCCTCATTCTCCTCTGGAAACACGCCCCAAGGCAGCAATGAGTGGTCCAGCCTGAGTTCCCACCTTCAGCAAAGTACAGATCTGCAAAGTTCACTACAGCTGGGAAAGCACAGATCTGCAGACACTCTCCCTGGCCAACCATCCCCATGAATCTCCCAGAGAGACCAGGAAAAAAGGGAACAGACGCAGCCAAGTCAGGCTTCAAGCCCAGATTCCCCGTTCATACCTTCTGGATGGCTTCGAAGTAAGGAACGAAAAGGTCAGTGTCGTAGTTGGACATCTTGTTCTGCAGCACAGAAACCAGCCTCTCCAGACCCATCCCAGTATCAATACTCTTCTTGGGAAGAGGTTTCAGACTCCCATCAGCTTCCCTGCCAAAGCCAAAAGGGAAGACAAGCCATTATGGATGGGGATGAGGGCAGAGACTTGCCCATTGCTCTTCTCAGCTCCATATTGCTCTGTAAGATTTATGGGATGGGGGAATACAGAATTCCCACACAGGGGAACTTTTATAAAATCTAATAAACAAGATTCTCAACAACAACCTCGACCCAGATCAGGATGGCATCTCTTTCCAACGTAATCCCCACTGGTGGGCTGAGGAAACATTCAGGATTTGCCCCCCAAACCAGGTGTGAGGAATCTCCTCCGTTCAGGTTGGCTGCAGGACAGTACATTGCAAATCACACAGCTCCTGGACAAAGAGGAATGGTTAATAATCCAAATCCTGTTGACCTCAAAGGTCTGATGGGAGTCAGGAAGACACTGAAGGATGACCCAGGAGGACTGAATGAAGAACAAGGCTCCTATGGGTGCCCCCAGGTCAATGACAAAGTGCCACAATGGGACAGGTCCAAATAATCCATTTGTTCTTCTCAGTGCTGCAATACCAGAGCTCAGAAGCTTGTACAACATCTAGATTGTTGAAGATGTTCTTAGGCACAAGCATGAGGCCATAGCAAAGAGCAAAGCAGTACAGAAACACCTGTGTTCTGTGTGGGCTGAGAGTGGCCACACTGCTAAGGTGGGTGCATGATAACAAGAGGAGGCTGGTGGCTAACAGCGCTCCGCACGTCTAGTGAGGAGCAGCACGGGTAAGTGCAGGACTCACAGTTCAACTGCCCTCCCCATTCAGCAGCTCCAAAGAAAAATGGCCATGAGAAACTGCACTTAGAGCTGTCACTGACTGCAGAGCCTGAGGAACCTCCCAAGCAAAGCCAGAGCCGCCTGGAGATGCAGGGGTCACCCACCTGTTGAACTGTATGAACACCAGGTTCCAGATCTCCAGGACATTGGGGTCATCCTGGTTGACCAGGTGTGAGGCATCTCTGTCCCCAATCCGGTCGTAGTGGATCTCGCTGCAAGGGCCGCAGGGACCCGTGTCTCCCATTTCCCAGAAGTTATCCTTCATATTGCCAGGCAGAATCCTGCTCTCAGCCAGCCTGCAACGGGAAAGTTTTGTTGAAGAGACTCATGGCAAGGCAGGAATTCCCTGATCTGAAGAATATACCATGGAAATCTCAGTTCAGCAAGGCCCTGAGCGGGCAGAAGAGCAGCCAGGGTCCTGAGACAGATCCATACAGGAGCCCAACTCCCAGGCTCCTGCCACCTACTCACCTCCCAGCCAAGGAGGACCAGGCAAGCAGCAGCACCTGGTTCCTGCCTCTGTAGGCAGAGATCTGCAGAACTTCTCAGTGAAGCCCCAGCCAGGAGCACAAGTAGGTATCTGGCTCTAACACACGCTGGGCAGGTTGGCCCCGTGGTCTAGAGCCGTGTCACTGGGTCCGCAGAACGTTTCAGAGAGGTCAACGGCCACAAGAGCAAAGACATTTCCTTGCTACATCAAATTTTGGCAGGCCCACAGCTTGACTGTCATAAGCAGTTCTGCTTTCCACAGCTCAGGGAGGATGAAACAGAGGTAGGGAAAGAACAGAGGAAGAAACCACAGCTACCCAGTGGTGGAACGTTTCCTTTACAAAGAGAAGCTAGAGATCCTAAGAGTCTTCAGTTTGGAGGGGAGATGGCCAAGGGTAGACTATGATTGAGAGTTACAAAAATCCAATAGGCTCAAAACAGAAGGATCAGGCACACTCCCCCTGTGGCTGGGAGCACAAGTCCCTTATTGAATCTATCCTGTTTAACCCCTCACAATTCTGAGCACCGACCACAACCAGGCCTCCTGCTCTCCTTGATCACCATCTCCTCCTGCTGCTGTGAGAAGCAGCACATGGCACTGAAGAGCTTGTTGGCCTGACCTACGTTCTTATGTTCTTAAGCTTATTCAAGAGATTTTGAAACGAAAGATCTAGGGCACAGGTCTGAGCCTCTTCCATCTAATACCAGTGCTTCCCTTTGGCTTGGCACCTCCACTACCCGGTGGACACACCGACTCTGCCAAAACTCCCTGTTAAAAGTACTCTGCCTCCTAAGGTATGTTACCCTTCTCTGAACAAAGGCAGATAGTTTAATAAGTTGTGAAAAATAGATTTTTTTTTGATGGGGAAAAGCATCTGCCACAAAAAAAAGGTACTCTGAGTTTTTGAACACAACTCCCAGACACCTCCCTTGGTTTAGATGTCCTCTCAGTTCAACTCCACCTTCCTCAATAGTTTAGACCCCCAGCACATGATGGCTAAATTGGACAGAGCTGCCAGCACGCAGATGAGCACTCGTGCTGGGGACAAGCAGACCCAGAGACGTGTGGTCCCCTCGAGCCGCAAAAGCAGCCTCCAGCAATGCCCAGCTGGTACCTTCCCCACTGCTCACCAAACCACGCAGCCTCCTTGTTTGCAGGACCTTACCCCAAGTCCAGCCAGATCTGCTTGCACTCCAGGTCTGGCTGCAGTCCTGCGGCTTCATTTCCACCAAAGTAAGTGACGTAGAGTCTCTCAATGGGGATGCCAAACTCCTTGGTGAGAAGCTCCAGAGCCAGCTTACAAGCAAGTTCCTGCAGAAAGAAAGATGAGCTGAGCAAGTGAAAGCAAACAGAGCTTCGCTTCAACACTCAGGACCTGCCCATGCAGGTTGCTGTGCTCACTAGCTGACTAGGACCTAGCCAGGGAGTCTCTCAACATGTAGGAACTTTCCACGTCTGACTTGGGGCCATTCAGAAAATCAGCAACTAGCCTCCACTCAACTATTCAGCCAAGTGACTCCAGAGGTCTCCTTGTGCTAGCAGGTCTAGCAGATGAGAACTGGACCAGAGCAGCTCTCTACAAAGGAAACAGTCAAGAACTCGCTGAGTTATCAGAAATATGCAGTGCACGAGGAATATCTCGTATGGCTTCCAGACGCTGCCAAATTAGCCTCTAGCAGGCTTTCTGCCTAAAAGAATCCAAGGCCTCTCGAATCTGCTGCTGCTCTGCATTCTTAACCACCCCTTTGTGAAGCTGAACCCTCTTCTAGCAGAAAGCTTGGGCAAGGACTTTCCTGCGTTGTCAGTGCTCCTGTCTGAGACCATCACAGTCACAGAACATGAAGCTTCTCAGGGCAGCCACTAAAACCTCTACCTGAACACTCCAAACTAGCAGTCTTCTTATAGTCAGCTTTGCATCACTAAGCAATTAATCTAAAAACGTCCTGCACGGTGGGGATTTTCCCCCCATGTTCATATTCCAAAGGAGCCCAATGTGCCTAGGAACCTTTGGAACCAGTCCAAGGTTATTTTCCTTCCTCTTGGTCCTTTTGTATGGCAAATTCTCTGCCGAATTTGCAAAGAAAAGCAATTTTGTGCAAAAGATTCAGAGCGGCCAATTTTACCTTGAAATAATCCCCGAAGGACCAGGAGCCCAGCATCTCAAAGAAGGTGTGGTGGTAGACGTCCTTTCCCACGTCGTCCAGGTCGTTGTGCTTGCCCCCTGCCCGGATGCACTTCTGCGTGTTGGTGGCTCTGCTCAGCTTGGCGAGCGGGTGCGAGGGGTCGATCGTGTTGAGGAAGATGGGTTTGAACTGCGAGCAAAGAGGGGAGACAGACCTGAGCCAAGGACGACACCGTCAGCTCATTTTCCAACCCTGCGAGCTACAGCAAGGCAGCGGGTGTGATGCAGCTCATGATATGTCACCAGCCTGGACGCAGCTGAGACCATTCTGGAACACCCAGCCTGCTGCCTCCTGCACAGGAGGAGGAGGATTGCCTGTAATCCAGGCACACGTTCCTGCAGGACACCGAGTCCCAAAAAAAGGGACTTCCAAAGGGGTGGAAAGGAGCAGGATTCCAATGTGACAACAAAGCCAGTGCTGACTCCTACGAAGCACCTCCAGCAGCCCTAGCCCGACCACTCATTTGAAAAGCCATTAGTCATCTGCAGCAGGATTCCTCACGGCTCCGTCCGCAGGCCGAGCCGCGGTCCGACGGGTCACGGCCGGGATGCTGGCCGTGCTCCCGGGGCCGCCCAGCCCAGCGGACAGGGGAGGCTCTCCCCGCGCTGCCGCCAGCTCCGCAGTGGCGCAGGGCGCTCCGGCGGATGCCGCAGCGGGAACGGCACGGGGGATCCGTGCTTCTCCGCAGGGGACACTGCGGGTTTGTCTGTCCCAGGGACAGACCTTAACCTGGCTAAAGGAAAACCAGCGCAGCGTGTGCAGGCTCAGCCCAGCCTCTGGAAGGCGAGGAGAAAGGAGGATTCCCGGCCAGCTGGAGGGTTTATGGAGAGAGGCCACGCGAGAGGGGAGCGGGAGCCCGACCTGGTTCATGCCGGCGTTGGCGAAGAGCAGCGTGGGGTCGTCCAGGGGGATGGTGGAGGAGGAGTGCACGTAGGTGTGCTGGTTCTCCTGGAAGAAGGCGATGAAGCGCCGCCGGATCTCGCCGGCCGTCAGCGCGCCTGCCATCCTGGCGCCGTCGGCAGGGCCGCACCGGGCCTCGCTGCGCTGAGGGGACCGCAAGGGACCCGGCTGCGACACCGACGCGGCCCTGAACGCGGCCCGAACGCGCCCGCCCGGCCCACGCGGCGCGACACGGCCCTGCCCGCCGCCCGCGACCGCCGCCGCCCCTCGCACCCGGCCACGCTGC